>KE525264.1:225248-246304 GCA_000441895.2 Anopheles sinensis | reverse complement strand
ATTATTTTTTTAGTTTTGAATTAGATAATACCTTTCCTTTATGCTTTTTGTATTTCACTGCGCATTTTCATGACAATATTCATGATTTATGTAGTGCATGTTGTGTTTCAAGTCTTGTGTGAAATTAATTTTAAAAATTAAATTAAATATACCTGAAAATCTTCCTCTGTTTATTTTTGATGTTCGTATCTTTCACTTTCATGAGTTAAACAATATAAATTAAATAAATATAAATTAAAATTGTCTTATCGTTTAATATGAATGGGAAAAACTGCATACATTAATGCATGGGAAAAATGGATAGTTGTTCAGTCTTTATATTTAAGCAAGAAAAAAAGTTTGCAATGGCTTGTTTTAAAACCTACGCCCTTGACGAATATTTTTAATGATGTGTTTTTTTTTCTACTTTACCTGTGTAAAAGTAAAATGATATGAAAATAGAGGAACACGAAGAACGACAAATAAATTTCAGTGCAACTATGTTACTATATCAATCTGCAAGCTTTAAAAATAACAGTTTTGCTTTTTTATGCTAATCCTACACCTAGTTTCGAAAAAGCAAAAATTGAATGCTCTTTAAGAAATAGAAATTAAATATTTTTTTTTTAACTTTTTCTCTAATTTTTTTCGTATTGATTTGCTATTTACTTCCAAGTTAAACAAACATCATCTTTTTTTTAAAAGTGTTACTTTTCCCAGCTTCTTCTGTTTTTCTATACCTAGCACACAGTAAACCGGAAAAGCAATAAAAAAAGCCTTTTCCACACCCCACTCTTAAGTTGACAGTGTGAACGACCTTTTTGATTTATGAAACGATGGATTGGAAATAGTTTTTGGTGGTTTCGGAATGTCGCTCGTCATCATTTTGTCCGTGCCAGGCCGTGGTTGAGGCAGGCAAATAAAATCCCTGCAGAAAAAAGAAAAAGCTAGAACACAAAGCTCCTTGCAAAAACACACATATACACACACACACACATTAGCTCGCACAGGAAGTGGAACGAAGAGAAAGCAACATACGACTCCACGATTATGTAACCGAAACTCGTTTTGTGATTGAGTTTTGCTTCCGTTCCGGCCTGCCTTTCGATCGATTGGCTCTGCTGTGTTCCGGCAAATGGGTCCATGCGGTTCCGGCTGGACTTTTCACTGGTGTGCAGTGGGAAACGGGTGTATTCGCGTGTGTGTGCCCTCGGTAGTTCTCGTTGGGTTCGAAAAATAGTGTCCGGAATGATATCGATTATCGGGATGGCGGCTCGTAGACTCAACCCGGCGAGGGTTGGCCTTTCTTTGCCATGTCATGCTCGTCTTGTGGACGAACCGGAAAAACGGAGACCTAGAGCAACGATCCGTTTGGATTGTCATTTCCTATTCTGGCCCCATTTAACCTCAGTTTTGAAGGACCATCGGGAGTTAGGACCTCTCGTCCCGAGAAAAGCTTCCCATCGAGGGCGACAAAAAACCCATTGCACTGAAAAAAAAAACGTTTCTAGTAGTTTTTAACGTGCAACAGAAGAATTTATGAGTGCGAAAGATAATTCCAGTTTTTATAAAAAGTCAATACGTAAAACTGATGTTTGCCGTTATTGCTAATTTAACATAACTAATCTATACTTTTTATTTTTGGAGGTGTGTTTGTATAGACCTTTTTTACCTTAATCTATAAACCTTTGATCATCAACGAATTTAAAAAAATGTTTTTCAAATGTGTGTTTGCTTTATTCATGTATTCTCTTACATGTTTTTATGGATACAATTTTGAAAACTTCATCAGTTGAACATTCTAAGAATAAAATTTACTCTTTATTTCTAAAATCAAAAAGTAAGAAAATTGTTTCCTTTATTATTATAGCTGTTTTTTAATTTCAAAATGTTTGAAAACAAAAACTAAATACTGTGTAAAAGATAGAAGGCAAAAAACCCAAGTTACGTGCAAAGTGAAAGCAACCCTGAGCTAAAAGTTTCTGCAAACGAAGAAAATCACTCCGTTTGACTGGCCGTACGCAGTTGATGGGGTCTTAAATTGGGTCGCTCGGTATTTAAAACGATTTTCCGGAAAGGACACACAAATCTCGCCCAAGAGCCATCCTATTTACATCGCCAGTTCGCGAATCAACGCAGAACCCGGTTGAGAATGGCCGACAGGCGAAAAGGAATGGAATGTCCGGGTGAACGTGGGCTAGGCGTGAACGGAAATGGAAACCCGGACGGCAGGCCGATGTTTATGAAACGCCAAATCAAGACCGGTAGGAAAACATGACACCCGGAGCGGCCATGTCTCGGATGAATTATAATCACATTTCATCGTGGCGTGTCCAAAAGCGGTCGTTTCTTCACAGAACGTGGATTGCTTCTTTCTTCGCGAAAGGGGGGAAAAGCTCAAACCCCGAGCAAACCTACGATTCTTGGAACGATTGATAACGTCTTGTAGAAGAGATAATTTTGAGCCTTATAGAATAAGCCGGTTCAGGGTTAAATCATCATGTAAAATGATGAGTAACTGCCTGTTTTTTAAACAGTAAGGTTATAATTGCTTACAAACTTTATGGAGTAATCGTTGATTATTATTATTGTAAATTTTAAAATATGGTGATGCTTACGAACTGTATAAAAATTACTTTTCAAGGTTCATCTTTATTGATTTAATATTTTTCAAACTAAATGTCGCCCAACATGGAAGTCGAAAAAAACACATCGAGTGACGTTACAAACCTGTCTTTCCTTTCACTATTCGTGTTCTTTCCTTCGTTTTTGCACAAGCTCTTCGAAATGCCGTCAGGGGTCAAGGTTCCTCCACTTGCGTTATCCGTCAGCAATTCTGACCTACCAGACCATTGTGGAAGAAAGGGAAGGGAAATTAATATGCACCTGTATCGTGTAACGAGCATAACGCACGCTAGCACCATTTTAGAAAACCGTTGTTTTCCTTGGTGCCACCGGGACGGGTTAAGTAGGTCACTAGGGTCTAACAAGAACGATAAGAAAGCTTTCTGAAAGGATTTCCTTTCACATGCGGCAATTTTATCCATTTTGAGGTTTTTCAATTGAAAACTAGGAAAAATTTAGCTTTGACTTATGAATAAAATACATAAACAAATAATAACAAATAGTAATAAAATGTATTTTGTCATAACAATAGTGGAAAAACATGACGAAGCATAACAAGACTCCATATTGTTAGTATCATTTGAAAAATCACTCAAAACCAGCAGATGACCGAGTGAAAAGAAGCGCCGGTGTTTGAGATTTTATATTCCTCAAACACGTACGATGCCTGTCGTCACATGTTGCCGTAAGAAGTGGCGGAAGGACGGTTGTGGATAGACGACAGGAAACTAAAATAATATTCGACATATACACGATAGAAATCAATTTTTTCCATACCCAACCAAACAACAAAGAAAAAACACTATAATTTGTAAACCAATCAGAAAACACTTGAGGGAATGGTGCACGAGGCGTTCCGAGCTCCGCCACGGGTTGAAGGGTTAAAGCATATTTATTATTTAATTTTTCTTTGCTGTCAAGCGGTCGAGAGCTTTTTCATAAAACCGACAAAAATAAAATCGGGCTTCCTTCTCCCCCGCAAATGATACCGTTTGATTGGTTGTGACTAAAAATATGCATTAGTTTTACCCCTCCCGGGTGGTTCCGAGTTATGCTGGTGAAACCTTCCGTTGCCCAGCGGAAGTGTTTTTTTTTATTTCATTTTTTTTTTGCGTTTTGGCGATGAGTGTGGGTTGGTTTGGATGCACCATTTTTCAATTCACCTCGTCCGTCAAATAAAGTGGGTTTGTTTTTAATTTGACTGGATGTCAATCAGAAACCCCTAATCGGTGTTCGTGCAGCAGCATGCAGCACCTTTGCCGGGCAATAACACGTTAACAAAGTGTAGGAAAAGCCGCAGATTGAAGTGCTCGGTTGCGGCTAGAGTGTATCGATGATTGTTTTGGTATAGTTTAGTCATGTCGTGATACGACCGATGCTTCAAATTCTGTTGGTATTTACCGGATGCAAACAAAGTTGTCTAGGCTTGTGAGAACCGTGCAAAATGTATGTAATTTATGTAACAGCTTTTAGGTAATTGATTACACTGTATACTTTGGGAGTATGTGAGAAACACTATGCATTGAATGTGTATAGCAACATTTTGGTTGATTTACTAATAACGTAAATATAGAAATATTTTATTTGGAGCTTGCTTTTGTTCGTTTTCAATTTGTTTGTTCGTTTTCAAAACTATTGAATTTGAAGCAACAATGTTACTCAACTTTTGGTTTATTCATTCTTATCACTTTGCGTGCATTACAAATGTAAGAAGTTTTCTTTAAAAAAACGCATACATCTACGCTCACTGTACACGAATTACAACTATTCCGCTTCGGAAAAAGTGTAAAGTGATAACACTTAAGTTAAACGATAGAATTAACCGGCTTCAATAACAGTAACGCATAACAATGCAATCTTCATCTACCAACTTGCCGGCTTGCAGTTTATCACACGAAAGTCGTACTCTCCTGTTGCCACTACGTGCTCCGTTTTGCTTCAACTGCACAAAAAAAAAAAGAGGCGAACGTGCGCCTGGTTGTAAAGGAGTCCTTTTAGTGCATGGATTTTATCTCGACTGTTCCGCTCGATTCGCTTCCGCCGTCGATTTCCTGTCTGCCGGAAGCGTGCTACCGGAGATGTCACGATTGAAGACCAATGACGCCATTGTTCGCGGCGTTCACAAGCTTAATTTAATAACACACGTTAACGCTAGCGGTTGGTCCTTCCGGTTGCCCATTGCCACGTGGTTCACTCGAGAAAATGCTCCAAACCAATTAAAACAAGTCTTTCCTGCATCAAACGTGGGGTTCGATTCGGGAATCGGCTGCCGAATTTGCAACTTTTGCATTTAAGCTGTGTGGTTATGGAAAGGTCATTTTTTATTAAAAAAAGTCGAATCATAAGCTTGAAAAGGTACAAAGGAGGAGGTCATCATTTACATTTTACGATTTTTTCACTTGGACGTGGTTATTTGGTTTTATCTAACAAATGAAAATCAAACACTCAAAATAAGGTACAACAAAATTTGGCCCAACACAAATAGAATTTATCAATTTAAATGAATTTTAAATAGTCTAAATTATTTGTATATATTTTTGGTGTTTTCAAATCAAATTCAATTTTAAATAATTCATGAATAAGATGAATAATGCGAAAATTATTTAACCAATTTAACCAAATTTAACTATCTAGAATGGAAATATCACAAATGAAAAAAAGTGCACGCTAAATTTTTGTAAGCAATACTCATACATTCGCAGCCGCCGACAACTGTTTGTTCAAAGTTGTATCATTTTCTGCGAACTTTTGCAAAACCAACCCTTCGCAACACGTCACCACCTGGAGGGCTGACAACAAAGAATCTTTTTGGACGAGCGTGGACGTATTTTGTTGTTTTATTTTACCAAATGTAAACGGAAGTGTACCGCTCGGAGGTGAGAGTGCTGGTTTGTTTTATGTTCCCACTTTTAGTTTTCACACTAGCACCAACACTTATTTACACTAGAAAACTTTTATCGCATTCTACTGGTGCCTTCTCTAGCTTCCCTTCGAGAACACCTACCGCGCCTCTGTTAAATCCAGTTATCGCTCGTCTAACGATCAGTGCCTTCCTACTGAGTTGAAAGTAAATCGTTTGCTTTATCGAATCGATCATAGTAAACGTAATGTCCACGTTCCTTTTCCATTGCTTTCCCATGGTTTGGGCCGTCACAAAGAAAACTTAATTTCTTTTACTCTTTTGCTTCGTCCTGGGGAAGAAGCTTTACATCGTTGTGTTTGTAAAAGTAAAAAGGCGGAAAAAAGTGCCGGCCAAACAAAACGTTTTCCCGAACCCGCGATCGAACGCCCGGTGTCGGCGAAAAAGCTCCGAAGGAACGCGCCTCGAAGAGGTAGAGAGTGAGAGAGAGAGAGAAAGAGCGAATGGCTTTACACTTTATCCCAACAGGACGACACGAAACAGCGTGGCACGGACACGTAACATTTGGATAAAAGTTCGCCCCGTCTGAAAGAACATCTGCCGGAATGCCGGGAAGTCGTGTGTCAAGCTTCGGAAAAATCATATGCGGCAGTTCGGTTCGTGTTTTTCCGGCCTGGCCGGTTCTTCTTCCGACTTTCCCGCCACCTTCGGTGTAGATGTGAGGTGCATGCGCCATGCCTGTCGCAAAGTTGGCTGTCGATTGTCAATACTGAGCGGTCCAGGTCACTCATTTTCCCCTCGCCACTCGGTTGGGAAAACTATCGCCAACGTTTTGGTTCTTTGTTTCGACGTTTTTCCTTCACAGCTACGAATGGGAAGCGCACAGAGCGATGAGGTTAACGGTAAGTGTACCGTTTGAGTAACCCGCGTGCCTCGTGACACTAGCACGCAGCGCCCTCTGCCGGGAAAACTGATGGTCGATGGTGAATCGATGCCGGGCGCGTCCTCGTGTCGAAAGGAAACACAACACGCTCGACAAAATCAATCATGATGTCACTCGCGGCATTTCGGGGCGCGAGAACTCACAGCATTCACGATCGGGCACGCCGCAGAACGCTCACTCGGAGACTTAATCATGATCTCTCGCCTCATGTCGTTTCTCTGAGTCCGCGGGTTGCTTTCTGCTTTCGGGTACCGCAGTCGGCGTCACGCTCAGTTCGTTGCGGATTTCCACCGGAAAAACACATAAACCCGTTGTGGTCCGCTGCTGCTCTGGCCGTGCTTGCCGACGTCAGGGGTAGGGAGTCGCGAGTGTGCGAGCGAGTGAATTGCTTGATCCTTGCGAGGAAAAAATAGAAAATCTCACAACGGTGTGACGGTGCGTAGCAGTGTGAAATGTAGACATTTTCCCTTCCTCTCAAGCGTGTGTCACTTTGTTGAAGAACAGATAAATTCTAACTTGTGCCACAGTTTGGATGCCTTTCCTTGGTGTTGCATTCTTGCACGAGCCCTTCCACCAAGCTTTCGTCAGTGTCAGTGTGAGCGACCGGTTTTCTTTCCTTTTTTCCTGCCAGAACTCGGAGGACGATCGGAAAAGTCAAAAGCATTTCAACAAGAGAACCCGAAAGCGCAGGGACTCCGACAGGCAGGCAACAAGCTCGGTCGGTTCGGGCACGGTGTCACGCTCCGACACAGGCTCACGTTCGGTCAGTCGGCCGAAGGAATCCGTTGTTAGCGCTCGCGGTACGCGGCACCAAACGGTTCAGCAACGTTAGATGGTGAGCCAAACCAGGATGTTCTGGGTGGGTGAGGGTTGGGTTTGCAAGGACCGAATTCTTGAAGCCGTGACCGATCCACAACGATTTCGGATATATCTGTGTGCGCGTGTGTTTATATGTACAAGTGGCCGTGAACGTTGAATTGGTTCTTTCGATTGTATACCTAGTGCCTGTTTGTAGCACACAACATAGCGCTACAAGACCGAAAAAAGTGTAATCTCATAGCGTGAAAATATCTAATCTAGTGGCTTCAAAAAGAGAAATAAAACAAAACTGAATGGTGAAAAGTTAACAATCCCTGGATTGCCGTTGAACAGCTGATATTTTATAGGTCTTCCAATAATTCCATTGTGCTTGATTTAGTTGAAAAAATATTAATGAACAAATTGCTGTTAAATGGGATGGTGAAAAGTACAATTCAACAAAACGTGGACGCTTATAAACCGGTCCAAAGTCTCCTGTTGCTCCACCTTTTGATCTTTCAGTGCTATTCGTGAACGGTTCAAAGTATGTTATGTTGCCTACGTTACGAGGAATTGTTTTTAATCAAATAATCAAATAGTGAAGCGCATCTGAAAATAAGATAAACCCCTTTTTCAGATACAAGATAAAAATCTTTTGTCTCTGCGGCTATTGTGTCTAGTAAATGAGTGGTTGAAGTGTCGTAACATCACGAGATCGCTATTTTTATGTCACTTTTAGCTTATGCTCGGCTAATTTATATGTTTCTGTAGTATTTTCCGTATGTGAAAAATATCTTGTGTATCGAACGAAAAACTCTGAGTCTATCTTAGTTTTAACAAATTGAGTATTCTTTTCCATCGAACGCAAAAATGTTATCATAAATCTAACATTCCGTATCTGGTTTCTGACGAAAATTATATCAAGTTACTGTTATAAATTTTTACTATCAAATTATTATCTTAAATCAAATTATATCAAATTATTATCTTAAATTTGTTCTATTAAAATTAAATAGCTTGATTTCAAAATTACTACTATTGTGGTTGTTAGTATATTTCAATGCACAAGAAAAACCAAACTGGGCTAACGATGCCCTTTTGAAGCGATGAAAATTCCCACATAAACCCTTTCCGTGCAGTTTGCATTCTGTGAACAAAGCGATAGTAGTAGAGAAAAATGGCAAACAGTTGATAAAACAAGACCGAACTCATCAATTGATCATTAGGAATCGCAGAAATAAAATAATCTTTTCTTTTTGCCTTCACTAACGAAACGATTCTGATCTTGCAGTTGGAAAAATAAAAAAGGAAAACAAATTCAGCGCACGGTGCGAGCAGTGTGTTTGTGTGTGTGTGTATTCGTGAACTGTGGTTTGCAATCGAAATTTAAAAAACTCACCACACCGAACTTCGACGCCGTTGCTTTGAGCGAGGAAAAGCCGTCGCGACGGAAGATAAGGAAAAAAAAAAAATATCGAAACGCCGCAACCGCAGCGAGAAAAGTTTGCCCAGCGTTTTTCCAACCTTCTGTGTTTTTCGCTGCACACCACCTCTACTGGCACCAGTTCGGCTTGTGTGTGCATTGGATGCGAATTTTTCGGTGTACACCGTGGTGCCTGAAGTGAAGTATGAGTTTGTAAGTGTATTTTTGTGTACATGAGTGTGTGCGTGTGTGTTTGGTGCGGCGACTATTTTTCGGTGAGGTTTTCGAATGGTGTGTTGTTGTAGCAGTGCGTGCGTGCCTGTAATTGTTCGGTAAGGCTTCGAGTACGAGTGTTCGAATTTCTGAGTCGACGTTGGTTAGCCAAGACGAAAAACAAGTGATCAGAAGCCGAAAAAGTTGTGTGGCTTGTGAGGAAACGGCGAAAAATTACATCCTTACAAGTTAACCTTCGTTCAAGTTCCGATTCTTTTTCTATTTGTTTAGCATATAACCGAATTCCCAGCCGAAAAAGGATCGATCGCAGTGAACTCGCAATAAAACGCAGCTTTCGAATGTTGAGTTTAAGAATAAGAAAGCAATAGCCGAAGGAACGAGTGCAAATACGGATGAGCAGGTGAAGGCAGCGGGCATCAGTCGGAGAGCCTTGCAGTGTGCGAAAGCACAAGCAAGCATCCGCTTCCGTTCTAGGAAAGTTTTGAAAATTGTCCTCCCGCTCGGTTCTGTGGCTTTGTTGCGAAAGGGGGAAAGATAGAGCCAGCCGTTCCCGTCGATCGTGCGCGTAGGATTGCCATTTCGGGTGCACTGCGAGTGCAGCAGTAGAGCAGCAGCTGTAGTACCAGCGGCAGACGAAGTGAATTTTCGGTGAATTGATCGCACGCGTTATGGCTGTGTTGGTTCTGGGCCAGCTTGTGTCGGTGTCGTTGTGAAGCTCCACCGTAAGGCTCGTCCCGATTAGGAAGTTGGGAAAAGAGCTAACGAACTGTGACGTTTCCCCTTGCGCCGACCAACAACGAAGACCCGTTGGAATGCGGAACACGTAAGTTGCTTCCGACTGTGTACTGTGTGTCTTCTTTTATTTCATTCAATTTTTTTATTACTTTAGGATATTTTGAGGTACCCACACCACACTCTTCTTTATCCGGACGTAACATTTGCTTTTGTTAGCACAAACAGCAGTGCTTCAAAATTAAAGAAGAACTTGTAATGTCAATGCACATTTTTACATTTTCCGAAACGTTATATTTCAATTCGAAACAAGTTTTTTGTGATTTCACATTCGAATATTTTTCTTTAATGAAAAATTTGTAAACCATTTCAACTTATTGTTGTGAAATTGTTAGACTAATTTAAAAAGGATCTTAACGAGCTGAAAATAATATTGTAACTCAAGCCATGCACTACAAGAAAACGTCAAATTATGAATTTGATGAATTATTATTCATTAAATTACTGATGCATAAAAATTTTTCTAGTGCCTATTTGTACTACTATTAAGATATCGTACTGTATTTTCAAATTTTGTTGAAACTAAAATATTGTTCGGGTTGAAGTTAACGATGTTATTAAAGCTGTGTAAGATTAGATTTCGTTTCCCTCTTACCAATGATTGACTTTGGCGGTATTTAACTGTTTCAAAATAAATCTGTGACATTCAAGTCGATTCCCTTTACCACCCTCCTGGTACATTTGTGCGCCTTTGTCCCCAAGCATGGGCAAAATGTCACCAATTGGCTTTCAAAAGTGAATAATATTTCAGCCCCACTTTCATTCCCTTTTTACATAGCAGAAATGAATTTCATTTCGATTCATAAAATTAAATAAGAACCTCGATGTACAGTCAACTTTGTACCTTCAGAACTATTGACAACTTGGGAAATCAAACTAAAATCGCATACTTTATTTGATTCATACAGTATTGGATAGAATTGATCCGTAGATTCGTGGTATGGATTTGTATTTGTGGCATCATCAATAAATTTAAACCCCTATTAAAAGGTTAGAAGTAAGCTTTTCGATAGCAGAAAAACTAATCTGCGGGACAAAATTGACCGGTTGAGTCAAAACGGGGGAGTTGATCGGTAAAATATGCTTTTTGTTTCTCTGTTGCTTACAACCACGGAAAGTTGGTCGAACAAAAGAGAGCAACAAAAAAAAAAATATTCACTGCTATAAACTGCTCCATTGTTTCACTAGCGCTTAACAGCTTACCCCTCTTGAGGTTTCAGATAGGTTAGGAGAGACTACGTAGAACTACATTCGTGGCAACTGGTTGTTCACCTCAAAGCCCTTCGCGTGCAATAACCATCGATAGATCGGGACAAAAATCAACTTCAGTATCGATCCGGTTGCCATTGTACGGCGAAGGAAATGCATTCGAGAACTGTGGCCCGGATTAGTAGTTGTATCGGTTTAAGAGCTTTACGAGTCGTGCACGTGCAAGCGTGCATGCGGTAGTTAGGAAGGAAATATTGACCTTTATTTTGCTACCACTTTGTGCGCTCTTGTTGAACAAGAGTTTTGTGTGCGTGTATGTATAGATCTCACAGAAGTAACAAGCTCACCCTCGGTTGGCGTCCGTACAAATCGGATTAGTTCCAGGTGATTTATGTAAGTGTCTTACACGCTTCTTATCACGCGGATCAGCTTGGATTTGATCCAATTGATTTAAATTGCTTGCTCATGGGCTTTATCTCAGATGGAAGAACTAGTGAAGACAACGAAGGTACGGTCAGTGAAAATCGCACAAAAATGATTTAGTCTTGTGATTAAATTTGAATTTCCAACATCCGGTGGTGACCCAAATCCATGCTCATTCACTCTTCCTGCCACTGTGCCCGCCGCAATCTCGCAGGATTTCCTATTTCGCAAAGATTAGCCAACGGACAGGCGACAGTTGTTGTAATCAGCGCCAGCAGAGAAGCCGATCCCGCCCTGCACTGTGCAACAGTTTTGTTTGGCTAATTTAACGCGTCGCTAGCGCCGACCATGGCACAGACACCCACTTTTGTTTGTTGGTTTCCCAGTCGGAAAAACAAACGTTGGCGAAGGGACGAAGGGAAACGTTACGCTCACGTTTCAATCCGACACACTATTGTGCATGAACTTTCGCACTATTTTTGCCCACCGAGCGAATAAACGCCGCGAATTCAGTGCAAACAAATGCAAGCAGTCAAGGGTTGTCTCGAGAAAAAAGAAGAAAAGCCGAACACGGCAGGGGATAAATTACTACTTTGCCTCCCTCCCCCATTCACCGGTTAGTTGTACGCCGCGACGAGCGTTACGATTCGTGGCCATGACACGAAAGAAAGCACGTTTCGAAATAATAATGGCTTTCACATTTCGACCCGCCGTGTGTGTTTTTTTTTTTTGCTAGAATTTCAAGTGCAACCGACTGCCTGTGTGTGCTGCATTCTGCTCGTATTGGTGTATGTTGTAATGAGTTGCATCGGACCCTCTAGGCTGTCTAGGAGATTGCAAAACCGATGGCATTCGTATGACCAAGCAGCCGGCAGCATTGATGCCAAGGTTTGCTTCTGATTCTCAGCCCGCATAGGATAATATAAGTCACAGAAGCTAGATTGCCTAATATGTTTGAGAACACATGCTTAGTGAGCAAACATTTTTAGTAGCAGAAAACATGCTATAAATAAGTACATTTTTATCTGACTGATTTCCGATTTCCTGAGTGAATTCGTTATCAAAATAGCTATTCATAAAATGGTTTCTTTATTTCATAACGATGTCAAATCATTAAATTGGTACCACCCGATAAATACAGAAAGTGATCTGATACTCTTTAATTTTTATATCTTCCTTGCAAACTTTAAACTTGTACAGAAGCTTCGGTAAATAGTCAAACTAAAAGACACACTTTAGTGTGGCAATAAACCTTTCCCGTTGATGGGTGAATTCGTCCATTTGCATGGTTCCGAATGGTATCACACAAGAGGCTGTGAGCTTTCTAGTAGACAGACGCCATGAAATTGGCTACGCTGAGAGCGGGCGACGCACCCAATCGACGGTAAAATCAATGCAGACGCAGCTGCCGGGAAAACCAAAGACCGTATGAAATATTCAAAGAGTCTGTCGGGCCACGGGCGGCGTGAGCATATGAATGTTTACACAGTTAAGCGGATTTTCTCAATGCGATGGCACTTTTTCTTTCGCCAGACTCGAAGGAGATCCCACGCTCCTGGAAATGTGAACAGAAAAAAGGATCTGAGGTGTGGTACGCAGGGGATCTAAGGGTGGAAAGGAAAACGTTTTCTTTTGGGAAGCAAATGGTCTTTTGTTGCTAGATGACATTGGTCCGAATGGAGCCTCTAACTGGAGAAACCATTTTGCCCCGCGTGAAATCGAAATGGAAATTCGAGAAACCGTGAACCGTGCCGCTTTGGGGCGCATTGTTGGGTTTTATTGTCGAATGCAAACTAGTGTTATGTTGCTGGGAAGAAAGGGTTTAGAAGACGGAGAATTTTGACGAATAAATGGGTTTTGTTGGACCAGGAAGAAGTCAAAGTAGGGGAAAACAATTTTTAGTTCATGTTTTTTTATTTCAATACGACATTTATTTTGTTCAATTCAAGTTTGATCATTATTGACCCTGATCATAGAGATATTTATATATGATTTCATTGTCCATGTTCAAATGAACTAGTTTTCAAGCTTTTTTATTTAGGCATTTTAATTTTTCAATTCAAGATTACCTTTGTCAAAACTTCCTTTGAAAAAAGGAAAAAAGGTTTGGTGATTTTATGTGAACAATAATGAAAATCTCATTTCCACTTAATTTCAAAAGACGATTCTCGCACTTCCAAAAATCTTAACTTGTATTGAGAAATGAGTTCAACATGTAATCTCTGTTTGCCATTACGAAAAACTCGTTCAAAAACGCAAGACATCTCAGGCAACTGTAGCGATAGGAAAGAAGAAATGAATATTGACAAAAACTAAGAACTCGGCCCGACACCTGAGGATCGTGACATATTGTCGTGAGCTTGACCGCTTGGATGCGACTCGATGTCATTAGTACGTTAGGAACGTTGCTTACCTTTCCGATCTTTTCCGCCAAATTCACGTTCCTTCGCCAAACTGCCATCGGCACGCTGCGAAACAAGGCTTAGATTTATTTTTATACACACACACACACACACTTCACGCCGAACCGGTTTTTCGTGCTCCACTTTTATCTTACACATGAGGGAAAAACCTGCCCTGTCTGTATTGCAAACTCACTTTAATGGGACCCTTCGACGAAATGGACGCGAGACGCGTGAAAAAGTGAAATGCGAATAAAGAGTGCGAGAAGTGTAGCATTTATTCTAATGGAGACGCATGGTGTTTGACGCGAACTGCCAACCGATGGAGACGCATGGTGGCTGGTACGGGCCAACGTGGCCAATGGAGGCGCATGGTTCCTTCTTCACCGAACGTCTGTGTAATGGTAATTTATGAAAACGTTTGGGTGCGCCAGTGTGTTCTGGCAATCGATTCTGGTAATCGTGGCGTGATCCATCCCAGCAACGACGGACCGAAACAAGGAATGCCGTCAGTTTCCTCTCCGGTGTTATCGTAATTCATCGATAATGATACTGATTTGCAGCGCAATTTTGTGCTTCTCTTTGCAAACAGCCTTTTAATGATGGCAAACGAAAGAAGTTTGCAAATGACGCGTCGTTTCACGTTGATTCATGTGGGATTTAAATTCACATTCAACGATCGTATTATGCGTCAATGGGTAATTTTGTACAAAGTCCTACCTTTATCTTGCGCAGTTTATTCACGGTATTTTTATACAATGCATGATACCTTTACACATTTACGTAAATTGAGTTTTCGCTTTGCTATGGTAAAAGAATAAGATGTTTAAGTCGAGTAAGTTGTAAGTTGTAGTTGCTGTAAAAAGTGATCTTGAATTAAAGAAGTGAACTGGTTTGTCGATAGACAAGGACTTATGCAGACTAAATTAATTCAATTGTCAGCTCTAAAGTATAACTCTATTCGCCTTGAAAACCTTGTTTTGAATATATGGAAAATTCAATATTGTTCCATTTTGTAAAAAAATAGAACGTAACAAACAATACGACACCAAAAGCTGGTTGCGTAACAATTGTGACCTCTAGCGGGCTGATCGAGCCCCAACCCACTGGGTGCAACAAAAACAACATTCTGGCGCTAGGAGGAACCCAGAACTCTTCCCACTCGCTATAGTGGCAGTCAACATCGTATGGCCCACTCGGGCGCTGCATTGTACGATTACGTGGCATGGGCGACCATTTTGGGGGGTCGAGCGTATGTAACGAACACTGAAGACGTAGTACGCACATTCGCAGTGGGAGGGGAATGTAGGGAGTGGCAGGCAAGGCGAACTCCATAAAATTCCATTACCAGGTTCGGGATTGAGTTTCCACGCCGAGCACCGAGCGAAAGAACAAAGAACCGCTGGCGTTCTCGGGCAAGAATGTTGTCGGGTGCTGAGTTGAGTTGGCAGAGAATATTGGAGGCGAACCGTAGGTTAAAGGATGACTCATGCTTTCCGGCTACGCTTCCACTGTGCTGTGCGAGCTATTCTTGACGGTCGATTTTCTGATAGAGCGCTTATCGTTGTAACTGTTGGGTGGACATTCTTTCGGACCCCGAAATAGCCGCTTGTTGCTGGTTTGCTGGTGTTTGTCTTTTCTATCCGACCAAAGAACTCCTTCATCCTAGAGCATATGGAAGGACCGATGACGACAAAGACTATTACTCAGTTAATGAGAATCCATCAACTCACTAAACTATCTGAATGAAGTTATAAAAGTTCTCAACTGTCTCGACACAATGGTTTTTATCTGGTTCTACGAACAGAATTTGTACAGTGAGTGAAAGAGGTTGAAATTGAAACTTGAAAAGTCGATGCTAAACTTCTAACAGGGTCAATAGATGTTCATTATGATTACTTTGTTACAATAATACAAAGATAAACGATTGTGTGCATCAAATTGTTGATTGAATAACGACACTGACTTTCCGCATGAAAGAGTAGATTTGAGCTATTAATGATTTTTAGAGCCATATTGTATGGTAATGTATATCCGTCTAGTGAAAAATACACATAATTTTGAAACGTTATTTTTGCATTCAATTTATAGTTCTTGCACATTGTTTTTACACTTTTAAACATGTTTTTTTTTGTGTCCTCTTCCTTGCTTAAAAAATCGGTGCAAAATAAGCTCTTACATAAAACTGACATAACCTTCTCTGTGGCCAGCCTCAACCCCTTTTTATTGACGCAACGGGATGCTGTAATTGAGTTTGTAATTTTAATTTTTGCTTTATAATATCGTAACGTATCGTACGCGCATTTGCGTGAAATACAATATAGAGAGGGGCGCTTCACGTTCCGTTTGAGCTTTTCTGTTTTACCCGTCGATAACCAAGTAGCTCGCGAGGTTATTAGTGTTTTACACTGGAAAACGCATCCGCCATGCTTCACTTTTCCGGGAAAACGTTAGTGCATGTGTGTGTTTGTGTTCATCGACAATCCTGATGCCGTCACTCTAACAGCCGTGCGAGTGCGGAAAGAACGAGTCACTGGAAAATTGCCACTAAAAATATAATGGTTGCATTAGTTTTTATGCGTTATTGATTAGCGATTACGTTAGCTTGCCAAGCGATGGCTTCTGCTTTCGGAGCAAAACATGTTGCTCGGAGAATACAAACTCACACATTTGTCGATCGATATTTGACTGTACCATTTCTGGAACACATCTCTGGTGCAGAGATGATGAAAAAAACGCTACCATTTCCCACTTCATGCCAGGATCGGAAAAAAGTTTTCCACGCTCCCGTTGATGCAATTTGCTTGCTCGATTCCGTTTTCGCGTTCCAGCAAGTGAATGAGATAGTTTATCTACACGAAAGCGGAAAGGTGAGATCACCGTGAGCCGTGCATTGCTTCGGTGCGAAATGAGCACGGAATCAATTTCGATTATCAATGTCATTTCACGGACTCTTGTAATTGTAATTGCCTCCGTGGAGGATTTGCTAGCCAGCACGTCTCAACGCCATGGTGTAACGCGCAGGGTAATCGATTACATTTTATTGAAGTGAAATCGATTTTGAAAAGTAAATCGTCCTTCAATTCTCATACCTTACCGTCTTGAATGTAGAAGGAAAAGTAAGTTTGTCACGCCATTTTCAGAGAAATTGACAGTTTTTTATCCGTTTTTTGCTGTATCGTTTATTGCAACTCATAAATCGTTTGAATATTATTTGTTTCTGTGAAATATTTCAAATAATCATATTTCTTTCTTTCTATATCAATGGAGTTTTCATTGACACCAAACTTTAATCTACTGATATTTGTATGATGATAGAGCTGAAAACTGGAAGTTAAAAGAAGAATAGATTTGTGATGTAGTTTTCACATCGTGGAACCTTGTTATGGAATGTTCAACAGCTCAAAATGCTTTATGTTGCGATGGGTATTTCATATCCTGACCATATCATTTTCTGTTTATAAAATTTGATTAATTCCACAAAATTAATATGTTGAATTTTCATTAAAAATATTAAGGATTCTAACCCATAGCAGAGTAATGGCTACTTATCATTCTCTATTGTGAAAAACGCAGCATCAAATGTTCGATTCAATTGTTAACGCCATATTAATTGTACTTTTTCTTTCGATTGCCATTTTACTTCCACGCACCAGGAAAACCACTTCATTAAATCAAGCTGTGATGAATCCGCTTCATCTTCGTGGAAAAAACTCACCACATGAAACACACTTCCCACGGGTTTAATCTCGCTATCGGAACGTAACAACTTTATTACCAAGCCGACAGCGAAAAAATGCAAAACTTCCAGCACTTTCTTTCATCCCAAGCTGCTCGATAAAGGCGTTTAAAACGGCAAAGACGAAAGAATAAAAAAAAAGTAAAAACATATATTAATCCATCAAGCGCACAACTTTCGCGTGGCTCTCGGTGAGATAATTTCAAACACCATTTCGCAACACCCACTCTTACCCACTCAACACCCGCCGCTCAGGAGCTTCGTACACGCACCGTTTTCTAAATGTTGATTAAAAGGCTTCCGCCAGCGCCTCGGCATAACTGGAGTTTATGCTCGGCGGATACCTTTTTCCATAAATTATCTTCCTTGCTTCCCACGGGGCGTGGGATGGAGCATCCGTTCGGGAGGCCGGTTTGCCCAGCTGTCTGTGTATGTACGGGCGTGTGTGTGTGTGTGATTGCGATGCGTGCAAATTGGACGAATGTATCTTTCCACGGTACATCTTGACTGGCCAAGCGTGCGAATCTTAAGGCAGGCGGTTTAGAAAAATTTAAAGGATTCTTGGATTATGCTCAAATTATGTTGTGTTTTATCTTTTGCTTTTGCCCGAAAAGCATCACAGTGTGTGTCTAGTATTTTACCATACCCAAACCAGGGAGCTTTTGTTTCACTTTGTTCGTTGTAGATAGAGATGAAGTAGATGAATAAAAACACACACCAAAAGAAGCCACATAAAGTGAAGGAAAAGAAAACAGATACCCAAGTCGGATCATTTCCCTCCCTCCCAACGGGACCAAACGATCGAATGGCAGAGCGGAACAAAACAACGAAAATAAAAGAAAAGCCATTTCGAGCCAGCTCTCCGGTGAACACCAACAAAGTGGCATGCAAAATGGTGGGATCCGTTTTCTCTGGCGGGGTTTTGTTTTTCCTCCAAATGTTCCACCCCACGGACGCCAGAGTCGTCTCGTAAACGAAAATTTATGAAACAGTGTGGAAAAGAAAAGCACTCACTTTTCACTATTATTTGGTTTAGCGCAGCCGGTATCAACTTAACCTCGTGAAGCATCGGTTTTCCTTCCCACGGCAAGTGTTTGACGAAAAAAGAAAGAAAATCCAATACCCACGCCATTTTGCATGTGCATAATATAATGTGAGGGGAAAGAATCGAGTGCCGCACTTCCATTGATGCGGGCCAAATGGCTTCGTTGAACGGGAAGTCTTGTACTGATGATACAAAATTGATGGTATTTTCACTGGTGCATTTCAACGAGCTTCTTCTACAGTGGCAGCTCCTGGAATTGCATTTGTCTGCTTTCCGAGGAAAATCTGCTTCATCCAATACGGTTGTTAAGCTGATGCATCCGGTGTGTTTATAATGCGGCCGCAAATCCGCAGATATTTTGCGACTTTTCGTTTGATAGATTTTATGAAGCGATTCAAAATAGAAAAGCTGATAACGAAGATGGAAGATGAGCTTTGTGCAAATTGGATATTTCCGAGACAGTAAAACAAAAATAATTCTATGTGAACAGCATTATTATGAGTTTCTTTGCAGTATCGTTACGCAATTTATTTCAGGAACAAGGAGTTTAAGATAAAATCGTTACATGAAACATTCTATAGAAAACTTTTCCGTATTATTTTGCCTTTCTCGAATTTATGAGTTATATAAAAGAAGCTACTGGATTTGTTCATCCAACTTTCTCATGCCTTTCTAAGGTTCAAACAAGTGCCGAAAGTGACAAATCGACATGCAATCAAGTGAGACGTGCAGCATACCACTGTCACATGTTCCTTAAAACAGAAACAAGGAAGCATTATACTTACGTTGAGAAAATAACCACTTTGCTTTTCATACACCGTCAAAACATGACAGGAGGAGAATAACATCGATTTAATAATTCTGCAATCATTGCTAAGTGGAGGAGTGTTTCAGTTTCTTGTTTTATGTTTGCTTAGCGTGAGTTGTCCACTACTCATCGACATGTTTCTTCGATAGGTGGTCGTGTTTTTCACCTCTTTCCCCCAGCAAACACTCCAAGAATAGCTCGGCAAGGCCACACATACCTACACTAATGGCGTCAGCGAGAGTGAAAGCAACATTTGCCAGCACTTCCAAAAGAAAAAAAAAACTCCGGTGACAGAAAATTGATTCGCTCAATCAATCATAAAACCCCTTCCAACGCCAAATTGGCCACCTCCCCCTCGACCTGTCGCTGCTACTGGTGTTCGCACGCGCTCTCAAAATGGAACAACTTTCGGATTTTCGGGCATCTTTGGTGGCGAAAGTTGGATGACAGACGGTAAAAAAGAAAAAAAATGGAAAACACGAGCAAACCCGTTACCGGAAAACTGGCTTGTTGACATGTGTTTTTCTTCAATTCCCCTTCTTAGCTCGTCCGCTCGTGCTTCCACCCGTTTCCGTCTGAGGAATGGCCGAAGTCGATTAAGATGTCCACGCGATCGTTTGGAGGCCATCGTTCCGGCACGAGTCAAGGTGGTCCTGGGTAATTAACGGGCAACGTTTTGAGAGAAATATGGGGTAGGGGAGGGGGGGGATTCCTCAAACAGTATGAAACAAAAACGAATAATTTTTTTTTTGTACAAAATTGAGCTTAAACCGTTTCCATGGGGTTTTCTTCAGTTTTTTCTTTTCCCCTGCAAACCCATTCAAACGTTGTGCCAGCTGAAAATTTTATACGAAAGGGAAAAAATAGTTAAAAAATAATTACCGTGTCTGCTTTAATCCACAACTCAGCCTGTAGGTCATGCGCATCGCTGCCAGCATCATTATGGGCAGCATAAGCATGTGTGTGGCGTGCCTCGGTGGGAGGGAGCAAGGGAGAGGGAGTCGGTGTGGGGGGCGCGTGTTGTGGATTGTCGCAAAAATTTATATTTAAATTTTATTCATCCCCGGCATCGGGCACTGTTGGCCATTGCTGTACTCTTAGTTGCTGTTTGCCTTTCCTCGTCACCTTTCGAAACCAACCAGCGCAGCGCGTTTGGTCAATGTTTCGTTTTTTTTTTCGAAACATGCGTTTACCTACTCTCATCTTTTTCGCCAAAGTCCTCGGTGTGGCGTCCCGTTGGCAAGGTAGGGAATTTCGTGAACCAAAAGCGACAACCAAATAAAAAAAATAAAAAAACAACCACACCAATTGCACCTCCCGGGTTGATGACACGCTTCTTGGCGGTGGTATGTGTGCGGACAGTACGGTATGAAATATTTAAAATCGAGCCACAAATGCCGAGCAAAAGGTTGGCACAGGAAAAGATAAACATACTACCAGCCGACATTCGTCGGAGGGCATGGGAAAATTGTGTTTGTGAAATCGGAGCAATGCTAATGAAAATAATGGCCGATCAAGAAAAAACAACATCGTTTACATGTGGCCCGAGCGAGGCCGCGATAAAACAAAAACTGAAAAATGGGTTGTCGCTCGCCTCGTTGCCTCGGCCAAGCCGGGAAACACTGCCGGGATGCAGCGCCGTGACAGTGCACTGAAACGACGGCACAGCTGCATCGGACTGCATGATGCCATTAATGAATGCTTGCGGATGCAGTTTGGGTGGTTTGCTTTTTTATTTCTTATTTTTTTTTTTTTTTTTNTTTTTTTNTTTTTTAA
>KE525264.1:204827-220277 GCA_000441895.2 Anopheles sinensis | reverse complement strand
TAAAAGTTCTGTGATATAATGTTTCTCTTGGTATACTGTGTTACACAAGATCAATAGCAGTTGTTGTTTTTTTTTATTTTGTATTCACTGGAGCGTGATTGAATATGCCTTTCACGTTCATCTTCCAGAAATGCAGAAGAAAAATTGCTAATATTACTGTAAAGATGCAGACTGGTCTTTTCAAGTCTCCTATAATTATGAGATCCAAAATTATAAAGGATTTGACTATTTTTGAATCAATGTTTTTGGTTCAAATGATCAATAAATGTAATGCATCCGACTTTCGATCAGTCGATCATGCTTAATATTTCTCCCATAATGTTTAGGTTTCTTTAGCACAAGATTGGTATAATTTTTGTTGACCTAGAAGCCAAAACTTGTCTCTTCCATTGATGTAATTTTACAAAATTATTGGGATAGTCTGTCCTCCGTTAAATTTTAATCGAAATAGTGTTTCCTGTAACGCCGTGTTCTATGTATCATAATCATTGATGTGCATACTAAGTAAAATAAGTGAGTGAGTGGAAGCATTCTAATCACAATGAGGGATTTTATTCTCAAACAGGGAAGAGTAAATAAGCTCTGTTCTATTCTTTTTTTCGTATTCAGATGCCAGTGGTGGGTACTTATTCTTTTATTCACTCATTTCGAGTGTTAAATCACGATGAATGAAAAGAATCGAATCATCGTTATGATTCTTTAGTCTTATTCAAATCTCTAAAAACAGTTGTTATTCTCTTTACTAGTTGTAATGTGTTTATGTCATGCAGGTTTAATTGATATTTTTATGGTAAATCCGATGCGTTCTTATAAATGTTTAACTTTGATTCAATGCCAATGAACCATGACTCAACGCTCATTTGCCTTTTGCTAAAATAGTACCTGCAATTACGTCATCTATAGAACCACAGTCTTTGCTCCTAACAGTCAAATATGCATCGCTTCCGTTTTCTCTTCATCCTCTCTATGGCCATAAATATTTCCTCCTGCTGCTTATTATTAATTACACATTCACATGTTGAAACACGCCGCCCGGATTGGATTACGATCGGCAATGGCTCGATGCACGCAGAGAGCCAGAGCCTGCCGTGGCCAGATTATGAATTCCACTTGTACATGTGTTGATTTGCATTTGCAGCCCCCCTCCCGTGAGTGTGTGTGTGTATACAGTGGCCTGCAGTATGTACGGCACATTGTAGGTCTCTTTCCGCTTGCCGAACGCTTTGGGGGCACGCGAGCAGCTTCCGTGCCTTCCAGAACATCGTCCTTGGTATGGGATAATCATAGCTTCGGCTCCGGACTACGAAGGTCCTTTTAAACGCACGCACCACTGCAGCCACCCTTGTCTGCCGGCACACATGTTAATAGAATTGAATTATTTCGAACGACCTTTTTCTTGTCTTCTTGTCCAGTTTGCATTCCCCGCCCCAGCTGGGAACGATGCTGGCGCCTGCAAGACTCGACCGAGGATTGGAAGAGAGAGAAAGACAAAGTGGGCAGTATTCCTATCCCTTCATTTAGAAGTTCCTTTTTGTCCCGTGCAGCCTCGTGCAATGGTTTGTGTTCGTTCGTTTCTTTTTCGCTTCGGTTATGGAACGATAACACGAACTAATCGTAAATTGTAGCTGCGCGGTAACCCGCTTGCTAAACTATGCTCCTACGTGAAGGCAGCATACCGACGGTGGAGTACAATCCCAATACCACAAGGCCAACAGGCTATTTGCTCGCATGGAGGCGCAGGATGAGCGATGGAAACGTAGGGCTTGGGAAAATAGGAAAGCTCTGTTTTTCCCGGGTTTTTCCTTTCTCTTCACCCCGACACGGTCAAAGTTCGAGCAATGGAAAGTCGTAGAGTAATAATAATTTCTTTCCCCTTTCTCGGCCCCATCGCCAAGCCACAGTTTCACAGTGCCGAATTGAATCCCTTCGAAGTGGTCGGGTCTAGGTTGGATTACGGTAACGGGCAGTAACCACAGGGTTTACCTAGATGTAGACCCATCTGGAGGTGGTAAACGCAAAGGGTTGGGCCAGTACTAACGATACTACGCGCCATTCTGTGTCGCCCGTGGAAACCGGGAGGTCTGAAAGTATCCAAATTGTTGAGGGCATAGGGTTGCGTGAGAACCTTGTCCCGGTCGCATGGATGTCCTGTCTCGCATGAGGACAAGAAGTGGGAGAGTGGGTTTGCAAGGGTAAATGGACTTTGTGGAGCCAGCAGTCTTTGCTTTGGGTTTTTCGTGCAAAAGCATCCTTGCGAGCATGTGAGACTCAAACACAATAACCTCTATCTTCGATGTGCTGACAAAATGTGCAGTAAACAACAATCTTCTGACTCTATACAATTTGATATATTTTTCAAAAATGGGAACCGAGACAACGAAAATTTATCATGCCATTTCATTTAATAGTTGATAACAAGCTACCATGTTTGATATTGTGTATCATTTCTTTTTGCACGCTTGTTTTCAGCAAACTGTCTTGTTTTCATGAATGCAAATGGCAGATAAAAGACATGACTTATAGCTTCCACAGCCGAGACATTTCTTTTCTTGGTGTGACACGAATAAATTACCCGTTCCAGCTTTTCCTCAGCCAATGTGACGGACGACATTGAAATACACTGGGGTTCCGAAGGAGGCTACTGCATGCGAGGACAAATGGGCATGTTCTGCAACTACTCTAGTGCTATTTTCTTCTGCTCGTTAGTTTTTTTCTAGCACAAACATGTTCGTTTTAAATGCATATCGTGTGACAAAGAGTTTTCAATGCCAAAGAAACGATGGCCGTGCACGGAAAACAAGGTTTTTTGTGTCCATCATTTCTGGATCATTTTAAAACAACCTGAACCTTGACCGGATTTGTTCCTTTCTTGTTTTTTTATTAGTGCATAACTAGATTGATAGACGAGAAAGAAAGGGATAATTAAACACTGGAACAACAAGAACATGCTTCAGATTCAATATCGTTTCCAAAACACAGAACCACAATCGTGTACGGATACGCAGAAGTTTAATAACATAAACTTTTGATTATTTGTACACCATTTTACACCAAAACCAACCAATCATTCCTTAAGCTAATAGCTTTTTCATTACCAAAATGTATAAAAATTATCCCCGTTGGGACGTTCCTCTCTTTTTGTTTCCTCCTAAGCAATATGATCATGAGTTTTGCGTCTCGCCTTGCGAGCAAGTCGCTTCAATCGAAAGTCCCTGGCACTTTATTTGCGTTTTAATGCGTGACCCGGCGTTACATCCTTTCTGATCCTCTGAGGGCAGTTAAAATGTTTATGTCCACCCAGGACGGTTCGGTGTGCACTGTGCTCAAGTGAACTCAGCAGGTTTTCCATTATCTTTATGCCTTTGCTGTTGCGTTGGAGTTTTCTCTTTTATTATGTTTTCCTGTTTTTTTCCTTCGGTTAGCTGAACTTTCTATTGAGGTAAAGTTGTTGTAAACGTAATTTTTAAAAAGGTTGTCTATAACTTCATTTTTAGCTTTTTGCTAATAATGCAATCAAATAAGTTCTCACAAATATTTGCGCATTTGCTCTCCGGATACCGTGATGTGAATATATGCTGATTTTGTTGATTTTATCTTTGTCCTGAATATTTGAAAAATAAACTGCAAAAGTATTGGTATTTCCCGAAAGGAATATTGATTGATTACTGTTTTGTGTTTCAATTAGTTCTGTACATGAAATGTATTCTAGAGTGAAACATTTTTCAAAAATCTTAGACGTGTGCTTAATCGACTCATGCAATTAAATCCGTTCTACCGACAACTGCTTCTTTCGGTACCCTCGATTGCTACACGTTAATAATATCGGAGAAAAAATAAAACATTCCCTTCGGTAGACTGGACTTCCCTATGCCGAAAGAAGTGTCTAATGAAATACATACAAAAGCTTCCTTCCTGGCTCATATTTTGACCATTCCAAGTATCATTGCCTCGGGTGCTCCCACATAGCGTATTCTCGTAATTTCTGCAGTGTCTCCCTTACACAGCTTCAGCACCCTTCTGCTTCACGCACGTAACATGGAAGTAGTGGGTATACGATGTTTGTTCGGGACGAGAACGTTATACCTAAAGTGCAGGACGAAACAATGGTAGATATGGAAGGATGCCAACGGGAAAAGATGGTTTGTTACCTCTGTCCATTCGTATGCTGTGGGGTATTTTTCGTTACTGATGGTAAATTGGATTAGTTCATCAGTGATGGCAAACTGTTTCAGTTTAGTACTAAAAAACAATACAGTTGTTATTTCAAATATATTTTGTAGGGTATTATATGATATGACATAAACAATTGAGTACACTTTTCCCTGTGCTTATAAGCGAGGTATATGCCTCGCAAATTTGATATGTTTCCATATCATAATAAATCGTAGATAAATTGATTTGTCTAATACACTGTCATATTTTTCTCATATTTTAGAGTGAACATGAAAACTCATGACAATGAAACCACGAAGATTCGCCTTCACTGATCCTTTCCAGTGCGGTTTGGGTGCGAATGGTAAACACGTTAACGAAGAGGGAAGACTCGAGCAATGTGAAGCCAGTGTATATTGCGCATTATGACCTAGACGACTCGAGGTTGACAAGCTCTCCGACACGGTTGGAGCAACAGCAAAAGAGGGCTTACCAAAACATGACAAAGAGCCCGCGTCCGGGAAGCCTTTTTCTGAGTGACTTTGTTTACGATGGGATACACCACGTAGGGAGGCATCGAGGAGCGACGAGACTTTCCAAAAAATATGTGACTTCGGTTCCGGATATGACAACCAACTCCCAGCGCAACAGACGATGCCACGAGGCGAAGCTGGCCAAAGTTTAATGTGTAAACATTATTATCTCCTCTCCAGAATGTCAGGGCGCCTCGAAATTGTGGTCGAAAAATGAGGTACTACCTATGCTGGCTAAAGAAGGTTGCTGGATGTGCAGTAGAGGTTGCTTTCGTCTCTTGCGGTCATGGTCTTTTAACTGGTAGACAAAACGGAAGGTCCAGGTCAAGTTTTTGCCCTAACAGAGTCTCCCAAAAATCCCTAGAGATAGAAGGGATTTCCTTGAACTATCCAAACTTCTTTTCAGCGAGGAAGTTTCTAGTTCATGATAATTATATGCATTATTTGATTTAAACAAGAATACCATTCTTGAAAACACGTATGCGTTAGTTATCCTACATGGAAATGGTAGGAAAAATAATTATGAGGCACTTTTTCCATCCAAGGATATCCGATGTTGGAACAACTGCGCAACACAATTCTATGTACAGTAGCAACTTCCATCATAATCACGAGCGATATTCTCAAAATATGAAATTCTAATTTGATTCACAAACCCGAGAGGAGCCCAGAAAACAACGACCGAGGCAGAAGTTTTTGAGTAATTACCGTTGTGGTAGGTTATCAAACTTTTTTCGGGCATTGTGGGCGCCGTTTTGCCAGACCAATTATATTTCTCATTTAGTAAAGTGGATGAGCTTTCTTCTGCTGCTTGCTGTGTCTCGCGAATATTTTAACCATCTTGCTCATTGGTTTGTTTTGTACTCGTTAATCCTATTTTACATTTCTTCCTTTGCAGATACACGGACGAACTGGTGGAATTGTTTTGGTAAGCTTTTAAATAATCATTCAAAACTTGTGTAATTTTTTCCATATTTTATCCCGGAGGTTGAATAAGTTTTGTTTTAAAGCTGGCTATAGCACATGTTACTTCATAAAAAATATTCATATAGCATTGATGGATAAAAGCTAAAAGAAATGGAATGCTTATGTTCTGGTTATATTTCAGTCTTATCTACTACTTCATCCTCTGGTTATCATTGTACCGTAAACCGATTTCTACTGATTTTACTATTGAGAAAAAAAATCAATAGAAAAACTAATATACCCTCAATATCCAAATCGATATCCTTGGTGTAGGTATTTAAACAGCACATTAAGCCCCTAATTGAAAAAAGTTGAAACGATGGTTTAATGTGAATTTTTAATGAACATTTCTTTAAATAGACGCACAGGTCCTCGATACCAAAATGGTTCACTTTCAACTGATTGGATCTATTCAGCTAAACCAAACCGGGAGAAAAATATCGTTAATTTGCTTTTAAACGTAACCGTTTTTGTGCTACCAAAAGCCAACACCATCGTTCAATGTAATGTGCAGGACAGGAAGCGATCCATGCAAGAGAACGGATCAATTGGAAAAGTTTTATAACTTCGAGCAAAATGTTCGAGGACCTACACCATCGACTGTAATATTCAACCAAGCTATCCTTAGCGGTACACAAAGAAGGTAGAACACTATCCCAGTGCTGGACATAACTTGCTCCATGCTCCATTCATAGCTCATGGCGGTTAGGGGCAAATCGAACCGGATGGAAATTTAAATTTATGGGAAATTTGAATTATTGATCCGTCGACTAGCAACGTATGTGGAAGTAAATAAATTCGACCAACACTGCTGATGAGTGCTTACTATGTAGCAACCAATTGCTTCAAAATCCTGTAAAAATCAATCCCATCTTATGCATGAACAGCATTACTAATAGTTGAAATGAGTTATAGGGAGGTAAGAATAGGGATAGGTTGAATTATTTATTAAGCTTATTTTATCCAATGTTGAGAAATTTCAAACAATTATTTCACTTTCATTTTATTCAAATCATTTCCAACATTATTCCTAGGGTTTAGTTTTGGTAAATCACTTTGCAGTGAATCTTCCACTTTTTATCACGCCGACACACGGATATCCTCCGATGCTTTAAAATGTTATCCCAACGTTCGTGTCGCCATCCGTAACGGACGTGCCAGAAGCGTTACGGTTCTGTGCGACGAATTTCTGAAGCTCACGTAACGAACGTTGGTCTTGCTACCTCTCTCTTCAACTTCCTCCCCCTCTCACTTTTTCCTTCATTTCAACCAATGTCGCTCACTCTCGCAGAAAATACTTAGAACGTTAGTCGTTCAGCCCGAGCGCACATCTGCCTCCATCGCGCTGCCTCATTTCCATCCGTCACTCGTTTGGCCACGGGCTTCCGGTGGTCGGTTATGCAGACCACGAAGCTGAATTCCCCAAAGCGTACCTTTCCTCGTTGCAAAATCATTGAAAGGAAAGTAAAAATACATTAAAAGCACAACGGCACGGAGGGCGACCATGTTTTCCAGTAGCGACGCGCGCAGGACGTCCAGCGTGGGAACTTACTTGCCCGATTGCGGCAGGACATCTTCAGCGCCCTTCCGGAGTCCTCCGACCGGGGCCGGGGGCCAACCCGTGTTTCGGCCGAATGCATGCACGACAGTCACTTCATCATAGCTGTACGTTGGGCATACGGTTTCACTGTTTTTTTGTGTGTACGTGGATGACCCAATCCCACTCCGACGGGATCGGACAGATTGCCGAAGGCAAATCGACGAATACTTTCTTTTTGACCGTTTTGTAAGCTATACAACGGTAAGTTTTCACAAAAATCGTTCGTGAAAAGCATGCTTTTAAAAAGTACGTTTGTAAATTAGTTTGCGAATGTAAATTCGATTTAGTACATCCTTTTCGTTCAACTATGGATTGGATTACATTGAAACAGTAAAAACAAGTTTAGATTTTTCAATTCATGAATAGTTTCTTTTTTTTTAATTTTTTTGTTTGAATTCTTAACAGATATTCGAATTCCAATAGGGGTTTCCTATCCCTGTTTAGGATCCGATTTCTTGCTGTGGTTTTAAATACCTGTGGCGACTAAAAACTCCCTTTTCACGTTGTAAATCATAAAAGAAAAAACAAAAGATTTGAAGGATCGTGATGATTTTTCACACTGATCCAAACATTTAAAATGAATTGTTATCCTCACCAATAATTTATATATCCTTTTAACTAGTTTACCACCTTTTATCATCGCAATTTTTAATGATTCAAGCTAACTTCGGGTTCTAGAACTCAATTAGGAATAGTGCGGGCATGAACCATCATATCTCACGATTTGCTGGGAATGTTTTCTTAGCAAAAATAAAACAACAACGTTTTTCCTATCCCGTCAAAAACGACACGAATGGAAAGCTGATCCGACGAGCCGTGGCCTAGCAATGGATGAAAATATATTTCAATCGATCGAAACTACTTCAATGTCCTTGGGTAATGTGAGTCGTTTCCTATACACCTGTAATGTGGCCTACGTACACAATCCTCCGCCGTTGTAAAACCTGCTGGTTGTACCTGCCTTTTTTTTCCTGCCCTTCAATATTCGCCTTTCATCGTGAGCCGCCATGCGCGGTATTCCAGCATGAATGTTTCGCCTTCACCTGACCACGCCACCGGGTTTCCGCCGATCTAAGACAACCGATAGTAGTTTCTACCACTCGGTGCGTGTGTCTGAATTCTTAGAATTCTTTTTCATAAAAGGCACCCGTCGTTCGTCTATTCGTATGACATCTTTGCCGAACCCCCGGTTCCAGTTTCAAAGGCGCTCTATCTTTCACCATGCAACCCTTACGGTCAATGGGTTTCAGTGAACTCCCTCGTACGCCCGCTGAAGGTCACCCGTGTATGTGTGTGTGTGTGTAGGTGTGGGTGTGAATGTGGCTTCCGTGTCTCCAACGGGGAAAGGTGTGTTCCAGCGTGGCAGTACACAAAGGAGCTATAAAGAAGGAAGCACCCAACGAAGTTGGTGGAGAGCTAAATTTGTCGCTTTCCTTCGGAGGACTCGCGCCCTGGCGGCATATTAACTCCAGAGCGACATGGCGATGACGAAAGGTCTGCACCAGGCAAGGACCGAGCGAAAGGCCAAAAGGTGCACCATGTGCACCTGAACCCGGCCACGGCGGTAGCATTCGCCGCGGAATGCTCCGCTAGGACACTCGAGAACCACATGTAAGCTATGGTAAGGCTATTAATACACTACCGATCCATTCCCGGCTGTGGCGGTGCTGACAGGGCATGTCCAGCAGTCCGTTAATATGCCGGTCGTTCGGTATCGTCTCCAATACGTGTCGTATTCGATGCCATATTGGATTATTATATCCGTCAACGGCTGAAACGAAAGAAACGCACGTGGATGCTAACAGCGCGCTGGTGGATGTATTATGTGATATTCCTTCAGTTGTTTCAAGAGATATTTTTATCCATGTCTTGCGTTTGTCTGACGACGAAATGTATTAACAATATATTTTCCTGTATAACGTTTTAATCACACAACATCTTTAAGGTGTTACATGATAGCAAACCGTGGAACAGATCGAGTTAGTTTTAAAATCTTAGAAAATATTAATAAATCCCGTGGAACTCCCATGAAATTTGTATGTTTTTTTTTAGCTTTTTTGTAGTATTGTATGGTATATTTGTAAAATTAAATTCATTTAATAAATTTACTTTGCTAGGAATAGTTCAGTTTAAATAGCGCCACTTGGGAATTCTTCACATTCAGCTCCTTTAGAGTGGCAATAAGTGGTTTTAACTAAGTACAACTTTGATGCCTATAGTTTGAAATATTTGCTTTAGGAACGTATAATTACGTTACGAGTTGTGGATTTGTCAAACTTTCGCAGGTATCAGGAAAAGCCCTTTTTAATTCATCCATTGTAGTTTTTTTTTTTGGAAAACTTGCGATTGAAAAGTATTTCACCCTAAATACCCATAGACACAGATTTTATCTGTCATATGAACCAGTTCGTTTTCGGTCAAAATTTGTTCTGGCAGGGAGTTTGTCATATAACTTCCGCCCGCTCGTGTAATAACGCAAAGTTCTACCAACAGGGTTTTGCAATTATTTTATCATTTTAATGTTTGAATTTAGCGTATTTATCTACGTAGAGTAACAACACAGAATTAGTTTCAACTTACAAAGTGATGAGTAAACAAATCGGCACTTTGACAGATAACTTCCAGACCTAAGCAAAAAGAAGTCGTGCATGCTAGGATCTGATTTTGAGGAAGGTAAATACTGTATTTACTTAAAGCTGATGGTAAGTCTCCCTACAAACAGTTCAATAACTTTTTTAAATTTTCAATTAAAACTGGACACAGTGCCGGTACCGCACGTTTTCATGCACTTGCAATGCTCCAGCAGTGAGCAAGTATGAAATCTGTTATGTTTGATGTCGGCGCTTTTTCCTGACCAATTAATTTTCCGGCGTTGTTTGTGAATGAGCAACAGCTCCCTCTCACGGTATGTTTGACTAAGTCAATTTTGCCGCCGGTCATTACACTTTCCACCGAATGTAATTAACTGTATGTTTTTGGAACCCATATGCCCCTCCTGGGAAATTGTGACTCATTTTTTTGCCTTTGGTTTGCCGAAACAAGAAAAACCACGCCCTCCCCGTCTGCCCTGTCACGTCGGATCGTGCCAATTTGGCTCACTCAGGCAAAAACCCCTACAGACGAACGCCAAACATGAATGATTTATGAAGCCTTGCCCAACCTACTCCCTTTTGGTGTCGGCCCGGAATGACGAAATTGTCCCAGCAGCTCGATCACGTCTAATTTCTCTCGGGTACACCTTGCCGAATTCCACCCATCTTAGCGTCACGTAAAGTGCGATCCGATTTGGATTAAAGCCCTTCATTATTTCTTTTCGTGCTACATAAGCGTTGCCCAACGGATCGTGGGACTGAACTCGGCATCGCTTCTTAGGTAAAATTATTTTACGGATAATCTACCGGTGGATAAGGGCTCAACCATACTGCATCAACATTTTATGTATAACACAAAATCCCACATTAACTTCATTTGCCTTCATCGTCGCTTCAAAGATTTTGATCTAGTAATATTCATGAAGTAAAAGCAAGTTCCTTTTTTCAATCTACTGAATAATTTTGTCACCTAAATAAACTACTAGATTCATTGAAATCAATTTTGTTTGAATGTTATTTGGGTCCAAGTTATTTTTAGAACGTCTTTTTAAGTAGTTTTCGGTATTTTTATACTTTAAGTTGAAAATGAAATGATCAAAAAATTGTGATATTTCTCTCATTAAATCCCTCTCAAATCCTCTCAAATCCCTGCTAGCCTCTATTTTAATGCTATTCGATCCGTATAAAATGTATCCTTATCATCCATTTCATGACACATGTCGATACGGAGCACCAGAAATTTAAGTTCTTTTCCCCCAGTGGATTATCGGACGGGTTTGTGCTTTTATGCTGAAAATTTGTTCCAAACTTTTATGAAAGGCTCACTTTCCCAACCGATGGACATATCACTCGTAATGAGAGGTCGGGTCGGGTTAAAGGTCGCTTCGACTGGTTCATCCTGCATACAGCCATTTCTGTTGCGAGCCTTTTGGTGCATGAATAAATTACTTCGCTATTTATGACGAATCCATTTCTATCGTACCTGCGGTACACGCACATAGGTGTGTTTCGCGTCAGTTTCGCACAAGCACACACGACGAGCAGTATTTTCCTGTCTTTTTGTGCGTTAACCTTTGCCGAGCGGTAGGCCTGTTGTGTTCAATAAATCAGCTTCCTAGAAAAGAATAGGCAAAGGAAATATAACAAGGACAGGTGAAATAGAACCCCTAAATTTGCCAGGTGCTACGGAACTGTTTGGTTCGCTCCGGTTGGATTATCGGAAAAAAGGCCTAGAAAAAGGCATCAACCAAACGCACGTCCGGTAGAGGGAAATGAAAATTTGAATACCAATATTGTCTCTAAATGGATCGCCCTTTTCTTGCAAAAAAAGGCAAGCCAAAGGGACCGGAACTGAACTTGTTTCCCGAAGCGCTTTCATAGATCATTTTAATTGCAAGCTGGTGGATGTCGATGATCGAAGCCAGCAAATGCTACTACTCGTTGGGGTTGGGGTTGACTTTTCTGCAATGACCTCGTTTCCTGACGCGACTGAAAATAACAGTCCATCTTTGGTTGAAAATAGGTCGATAAATATAACCGCCAGTGTGGATGACCAGATCGATAAACGTCATAAAATATTCAAAAACTTGTAGGTCCTGTCCAGCGCGACCGTCCCCAACGAAACGGTTAGTCGATTCAAGTTCGTATTGGATGGATTATTAAACAATTGTTTAATAAACGTTTATGATCACTCTATGATTTTTGTATATAAAACTTCTCAATGTTTATCGAAAAGTTTAAAGACCAAACCTAAACGAAATATTATTTTACTTTTAAAAGTAAAAACATGCAAATCCTAACGCAAACTTCTCGTGATTGTTTAGTTTATTGCCTTCGGAAAATATTCTCGAAACTCGAACATTCAGAAATCCTTGACGAGGTTTGAAGATCAATCCAATATAACAGCCAATATTACCAAATAACAAAAATATCCCACTAATAAACGCCACGAAAAGTACAGTTTTGCATCGCGTACTAATAAAAGCACCACCAAGGAGTATTTTTTGGAAATATTATTTCAATAAAATATTCTAGTACAACAACACTCGAAATGATCCTGCCAAACGCATACAAACAGTAACAGGTACCGATATAAAAATAAGCTCATGACAAAACCATATTGTTTCCCTTTTTGAAGGCGATTTATGCATGCATTTAGAGTTTCCATAAAGCACTAATAAACATAGGGTTGAAAAAATACGCTGGCTTCCCTTGGACCTTTAGTTGGGAGGGGCTAAATAATTTGAGCAAGGAGCGAGATGTGACAGAATAATAAACTTGTAACGATTCATGAATATTAATTAAGCCATATCGAGTGGAAGTAAGGCGTGACTGAATCACTGCCAGGAGGTATACCTTTGACCGATGCTGCCACGCCGAGGTTGTTCAAGCAACAGGAGTTGATTAGAAGGTTTAGTTGATTATAATAAATATTTATGCAACTGTATTAAAATAGTACCTATATATATAAGGCAGCAATTTGTATAACATAAACGGAATATTGTACATCGGGTTTTTTTTTTCAAAATGTTCAATGGAATTACTGGTGCAATAAAAAACCAATTTGATGAAAACTAATTTACTTTAATTTTAAATGGATAACTGGTCAGAATCGTTCAAATGAAAAGAATAATACGAACAAGAACAAAATCTTCTCGCTGGAAAAGGTCTTAGTTAAGTTGCGTTAGGATTGTAAGACAAATTAAGTCTCGTTCCGAAGATGCTTAATCCCGTTCCGGTCCGGAGCGATCTTGCAGTCTTACCATTTGTAAAACAGGCAACGAAGACACCCGTCAAAGCTAGTTTCTTCGTAATCTTTCTTGCGTCAAACCACAGTTTGACCGATCGAATCGAACCGAAACTTTTGCCGAGGGCAGGCTTAAGGAAACAAGACATCTACAAATTTATCGCAATCGTGATGGTTTCTTCCGAAAGCAGTTTTAAAAAAGGGATGGACTATCAAAAGGGGCTGGGACTATGCTTTCCAATTCTGAACGTAATGAATTGGGCGGACCAAGAGTTTCGCTTCCGTTACGATCGAACGCCTCCTCGAACCAGGGTGATTGTCAAGTATGGAAATCTTCGAAAGTTTTCACCTCAAACTTCGCCGTTTGAGGCGAACGTTGCCGCAGGACAATCAATCTGTGAACGAGGCAAACTTTTCGCTAGCTGGGATGCTGGGAGTAGAAATGTAACCGCAGCGAAGATTAAAACTTTTTTTCCTATTTTCTCGACCTACCGATACGGATAAAATGCTTGCACGAAACCGCCTTGGTCCAAGTTTGTCACGCCAGAGGAAAACCGGGCGGATCAACGAGAGGGTGAATTTACATTTTCAGCCATCTAGACTAGGTTTATGGTACATCGGAGAGTATTTCCAGCATCATATTCGAAATTGAGCGGAGAAAAGTCAGCCCGTACGATGAACTTTGATTAAAGATAATGAACAAAATGGTTGTATGCTAACAAGCTTCCAGTAGGAAAAGTTTACTGGTTATAAAAGGATTTTGCAGAAAAATGCTATAAAATTATCGTGTTTGTCAAAATCATGGGAAGATCATAAAATATTAATGGTTGTTGCTAGACAATGTGCAGATGTTGAACGTTAACAATTACACGCCACCAAAGTTGTACGATAGGAACCGGTTTTCAACAACTTTTCGTAATGTACCGCAACAGTGCACTCAAGATCTTGTCGTGCTGTGCTAAAGCGGCGAAAAACACCCTTGTCACGCCTAAGACACATTTCATTATTCATAACGCCACCGTGTGCTGCTCCGCATAATCCGTCATAGTTTTCCAGCCGTACAAATGCATGATTGATGAAAGAAAACAACATTCCGCATGACGGTTTCAGCGCTAAGACGACCCTTGACAGCCATAGTCCGAATGCGTGTAGCATCAAACGACGTTAACAGTTACGTATCAGGGTCTGTAGCCTAGTGATAGTGAATTTCAGGAGCGAGAAGATCTTCAGGAAGAAGTGTTCGCAGTAACACCAACTGCCGGTATTGTTTGTACTTGCCCGAACAAACACAAATACTTGCGTGGAGTCGCAACTTAGAGGAGAGGAGCTTAACGATTCTACCGCTTTGCGAAACATCATATTTAGCTTTGCTACTATAACGGCCATAGTGTGACGATGCCAAGGAGTTCACTTTCACTAGAAGGCACCTTCTATTTTATTTTTGAAAAATTGATCAATCAAAATAAAAATCCATGGTAATCAATATATGTATTTAGTCACTTATTTCCAACTTTGGGAAAATCCGTGTTGACCAGCGTTATAATTACGAGCGAACAAAACCCGAGACGAAAAACGTAAAGTTTTCAAAGATTTGTTGTTGGTTGATTTTTATAGAGACTTTGAGCCTCTCGGCTACAATAGCCTCTTTTCAAAGATTTTGTTTTTAATTTGCTAACATAATTCTGGCTACTTTTTCGCTTTAAATTTTTCTGTTCAACTCTTCAACAAATAGGCATTTTTGTAGACCAGTTTGTAAGCAGTTCTAACGAAATTAAAACAAAATTAAACAACACAATTTTTGGGGTGTGTATTATATCCTATGTGAATTTCACGGCTCTTAAATTGACAGAGTATACAAATTAACGCTTATAATGTCTGAAATTATTTTATTACTGTCTAGGATAGTTTAAGCTATAGTTAATGCACGGAGGCTTGGGAGTTGGTTTTTAAAAAAGACTTAACTTTATTACACCCCTGCCAACGGCATGAGTTACTCCTGTTCGGTTTCGCGTTCGGATGATAACTACTGCGATCGTGGTCCGGGCGCTGGTGCGATCATGGTGTTGCGCTGGTGCCGCGATCGTGGTGTCGGATTGTGCTGAATTGCAGGTTCCCAGGGTCCGCGCAGGGTCCGCGAGCATTCCTCCGGGAATGTTGAATAAGCAAATGATGGTGCGCGTCGATGCTATGTTGCTGATGATCAGGTTTCTGATGACGTGTCTTAATTCCTCCCCTCTTAAATGACTTTGTCCTCAAAGTCTCGACGCTGCATGGAATGAATTTGGTACAAAGGTTTCAGGTTGTTTAGCTTGAATCACTTTTATCGTGGTTTTCTTGAATTTGAAGAATAAGCAAGTTAAT
>KE525264.1:183072-195213 GCA_000441895.2 Anopheles sinensis | reverse complement strand
ATTTATTATACGCTGTGCGATAGCATCTAATCCGCTAAAGAGACAAGAAGCATATTAGAATACAGCTTCTAAGATAAGCATCGAAATGCTGCAATGCATCTACTCACTCATCTATAACCTCAAACAACTTGGCTGCCTTCGGATCATCCAACGAGTCCGTGCCGAAAGTAGAACCACATACCATGTCCAACGTACATCGGGTGCAGATTTCCATTACGTCCACCTGTTTGAAGTTGGGCGCCATCCTCATTCGCTCGATCATCCTTCCGACACACTTGTCGAACAACGGGAGATAGTTCTCTAGGATACGTTTGTTGAATGACAAATTAAGCGTCTTCCGCTGGTGTTTCCATAAGGAATCTTTTAGAAAACAATCAAGGCATTATTATCTATCGAATTCTTAAGCATCTGCACGTGCCATAAAACTCACAAGGAGATACAAGTAGCCCCTGATCGAGCTTCATGAAGGCGTACTCTTTGAGTTTGTTCATGGTCTTCGGGTTGTCCATCACGGCACGCATTATATCCGGATGAGAAGTACACACAAACATTTTCCACAGGAGTCTCACTTGAAAGAGACGATCATGGCTCAGAAACACATCGCGCAGCAGTCGGTGTAATTGCTCTCGAGATTTTCCAATGACCTTCGGCACGTGGCCCAATATGGGAATATAGGACTCGTGCAATTCTATTTTCTCCGAAAACTCGAACATTTGCTGATACTTCTTGTACAGCGTCACGAGGAGCACTATTACGAGTGAGAGTAGAAACAACTCCATATTGATGTTTGCACCAGCTTCGTGCGCCACTCTGAACCACGGTTGTACATCTACTGAACCCGGAAAGCATCCAACGCCTTTTTATTCATACGGCAACACGATTGCAATAAACGTCCGGTCTCAAAAGGTGGCCTCTTTATGCATCTTCATAAATTGAATTTGTTTTTACTCACAATCTTAACCATACAGACTTCCGCTAGAACTTTGTCCAAGGTGTTTTATGCGGCAAGTCGTTTAAATGTAACGCGTGCATTAAACTTAGATAGTTGCCTTATCCTGGTGTAAACGTTTCTCATTTTGTAATACGCACGTAAGCTGTCGTAGAACAACAACATTTTAACGCAACGGAAATACCATTGACGCAATTTGTGTCACTTCTACAGATATAAATACTACACAAGCGGTTTGGTGAACCATAACTTGTTTCGGCTTTGGATCCCTTGAGGAAAATGTCACCACGAGAATGTTTTCAAACATGCCGGCAAAAATGTGGATAAAGAAAAATTACGAGATGAAAATTCTGAGTTAATTTTATGAACTCGAACATCCAGTTTATAAGACTTATTGCTTCTGAAACAAATACTCCTTGTAGGGACGTTTGCTAAGTTTAACTTCACTTGATTCATATAGTTAAAATGTATTTTAATTTAGTGTCCAATATTTTGACACTTCATAATTTGTTTTTCTGCAAAATATGTACACGTCGTAAAATAAATACAAAACATTGTGAAGCCTAATCCTCCGCCAGATTTATCCGTTCTTAAGGTGGAGTACGCCTAGAACATTGTGTCATGCGGTTAAAAAGTTTTTTGAAGCGGCTTAAACGACTACAATTTCATGCTTCGGCGTTGCTTTAACGCAAACGAGTAGATATTTTTAATAGTGATATTTGAAGCGTTTATATCGAACGTCATTCAAGACGAAAAGAAAACATCTGTCCTGGTTGTTTTTGTTAGATTTAAGCGCCTTGCGCCTTACCAGTGACGTGTCTAAATATCTACAACCTTCGCCTTGGCGAAAACATAAAACGATGCGAAGGAATTAACCTTACCCTGAGGTTTTTTGTCTCTTTGATGGCACTTAAACTTGATCCCCTAAAATGTGACATTATCGTGTTAGGAGTCACTTGTAACCAGTTTCCATCATTGAGTCAACTCCAGCGCCGAATTGCGAGCATTCATTTCATTTCGAGTGCGGCACTCGTGGCGAAGGGAGTGAAAATGTTCTTTGTACCGACCTGCATAGTGCTTCTGGCGATAGTGCTCTACTGGATAAAGCTGACGAACGATGCCAATCGGTTCGCGAAGGATATACCCGGCCCCAAATCGTATCCACTGATTGGTTGTGCTCACCTGTTCGTCGGTTCCGAGGAGTACACGTTCAAGGTGGTATGTGAGTTGTTCCGGAAGTACACCCACATGTTCCGGCTCACACTCGGTCCGAAAACGATCGTTTGCCTGTCCGATCCGGAGCTTATCCAGCAGGCGCTAACGACGGGAGCTTGTCAAAACAAAGCGTTCTTCTACAGGTTTTTGGAGATGGACTACGGGTTGGTTTCGGCACGCTGTAAGACCACTTTATTATAAACTTCTTCGGAACACATTCGGAAGTACAAGCAGTAAGAATTTATTAACATCCCACTTCACCGCAGATGGCGACTGGAAGCAGTACAGAAAAATGCTCAACCCAGCGTTCAATCAGCGCATTTTGGTGAGCTTCATATCGATCTTCAGTCGCTGCTCGGACACGATGGTCGCCCGGATGGGTCTGGAGGAACAGCATGGGCGCCCGTTTGATGCGTTGTACTATACGGCCCAGTGTACGCTGGAAATGGTTTGCGCGAGCTCCCTCAAAAGCGATATTACGAACGACCCGCACGCTAACTTGGTGTGCCATGGTCTGGAGAAGATTGCCGCCATCATGAGCAGTCGCGTTTTCAACATGCTGCTCTACAGCGATCTATTTTTCGCCATGACCCATCGGTACCGTGAGATGCAGAGGGAGCGTGTCCAGGTCAAAGCAGTTGTGGATCCGGTAAGAAATACAATATTACTACTCAGCCTTAATTGGGATTTCAGCATATTCGCTATACCGTTCCAGATTCTATTCAAACGACGAGATGAAATACATCAAGCAAGGACGGAATCGGTCGTGGAGAATCAAAATGAGGAAACCTATCGTAAACCTATGGTGTTTCTAGACCAGCTTTTAAATATGCAACGTAACGGTCAGGAACTTGCTATGGAAGAGATAGAAAACCACCTTTACACCATTATTGGGGCAGTAAGTACCGTGTAGTTTCCTGAAAAAGGACATCAAACACCTCATCGAGCATGTTTCCCTTGCAGGGCAGTGAAACCACAGCTAACCAGGTAGGATACATCATCTGGCTACTGGCTATGCACCCCGAAGTCCAGGACCGAGTCTACAAAGAGATTCAAAGTGTCTACGGAGCAGATCTACACAATATCTCCTACGAAGCGCTCTCCACTCAAACCTACCTCGAGCAGGTCATCAAAGAATCGATGCGACTGTTTCCCGTAGCTCCTCTCATTGGGAGGGAAACGATTGAACCAATGACGCTGGGCAATATGGTTATACCCGCAGGTGTTACAATACTGATCAATATCCTCAACCTGCATCGACGCAAGGACCTCTGGGGGGATCGGGCCCATCTGTTCGATCCCGATCGGTTCGATCCATCAACGTACGAGGCTCGCAAAGGTCATCCGTACAGCTACATTCCTTTCGGTGGTGGACCACGAAACTGTATTGGCTACAGATATGGCATGCTGGCGATGAAGGTTATGGTCACCAAGGTGGTAAGCGCCTACCAGCTGAGTACTCCCCTGACACTCGACAATCCACTGAGGCTTTCGTTTGCGGTCACCCTTAAGCTCGGCGTTGGTCATTTGATAAACATCAAACGACGCTAAGGATCCTTAATTAGTGCACGTGTCGGGTTTTTATCCCATGACATGAAAAAACGTTTCCGAGTGGGCACCATTAACAGTATTTTTTCAACTCTTTTTTCTTAGAAAGTCCCGTTTAAAATGTCTTTGAACAATGAGATTTCTTATGCAACAGTAATTTTAGAGAAGTTTTTTTATATCTATGTAATAAAACATATACATACCTTCATACGGTTGTTTTATATTATTTTATTTATATTTGGACAGCTTCTTCATTTTCAGCTAAACAATTCTAAAAATATTTCTTTTGGCAAATATGAGCATGTAATATTTTAAATAAATTAATACTATCGGTTTTAAATGATAACACAAGAAGAGAATTAATATGAAACAATAAGGGCAATATCATTTATTATTCAACTTTGAATTATACAAAAACAAATATTCATAGTGAGATCTATTATCTTGTTAGGCCCTAACAATTTTAAGGAGGCTAAAACAATTCGTCCGCTACCGAAACAAACGAATTAAACTATTTATTTCTTATTACTGTTGAGTTGGGCTGGCGTAAATTATTTATTATTTCATTAAATTAGTCAATAGTCAGATACACTCATAAGCAATATTCCATTTAGGATTATAAAAATGGACAAAAAAACTAGTCCAAGTAGGAATTTACAAAACTGTTACGGTCGCTTGAGATCATGAGCTGGTTTGACTGTAGGCACGATGGAAAGCTCTTCAAGCTCTTGCTCTAGGCAGCTTTATAGGAACTCTGCCCAAGCTTTACAGGGTGTTCCGCGGAAACATGCTTGCCAAGAGAATAGCAAAAGATAAAAACACAGCTTGATTTTATGAGTTTAGGCTGCCTTCGGAAGTTTAGAGTTGATATTGATTGCTGTGGGACTATTTTATCTATTTTTAATTGCATCATGTATTCAACAATCAATAATCAGGATCTTAAAAACGCTTAAAATTAAAACAGTGTTACTTTTTCAGCAAAATGTATAACCTGATTACTCTAAAATCATTATTTTTAAGTTACACACAACTGGCTATCAACAACAACACATGAAACGTTTTGTAAAGTTTTACCTATCAAATCATTAAAAACTAACACGATTCTTTTCGAATACTAAATTTGGCAATACTTAGTTTACGTGAAATTGTGTCAGTTTTTAAATTGGAGCCAAAAAAGTTATCCAAATGAAACTCAAGAACATTTTAGAGAATTAATGTTGTAGTAAATGAATTGGCAGCAATCGGATTTTTGTTTAACTTAGACCCGACGAAAATTATCAAGTAATCAAGATTGACTCTGGATAAAAGGCTAACGTATCGATATCATATAGAAAACACGGTTATCAAATGTGACAAAATCTTCCCTATCTTTGCTGTTCTATAGGCTAAAGAATACCTTCCAAATTTGGATAAAATGTGCAAAAACACAAACAAAACTCAAAACTCAAACGTTATTAATATCAATGACAAAAGAAGAGATGATCGAGTTCGTTAAAAAAACACCTGCCCATGATTTATATATCAAAATAAATCACATGCTAATATTTTGTTTCTAATAATACTACTACTTATTTATCTTGGTGTAACGACCAACCTGGTCATACCTGCCCCGTAATGGCCTTACAAGACGTGTTCCCTTATGTACGTGGATAGTCACTCCTCTCGTACTGGAGAGGGCTCGGTCTCGGATGGGATTCGAACCTACGCCGTCAAGGTCATGGGCCGAGTTTCTATCCGGCGCTCCGGCAGAAAAAGGAGAAACACATTTTCCGGCAGAAAAAGGAGAAACAGAAGGGTTAAAGTTGCCTGGAATATATTATAAAGAGATTGTTTATGCCATTTGGAAAGGAGCATTTTTCATTTTCAGCCAGATAAAGTAATTTCAGCTGATTTAAAAGATCTCAACTGGATGGATAACTATGTCATTCAACGAAGGTCTCTTTAATAGAGGACAAACAATTCTCGCAAATTATCGTCACGCAGACTGTCTCGTTAATAAAATTCGAGAATGACATGCAAAGCCCCATGTTAACCTAATCTGATTGTGCTGATATTTGTGGAACGAGTGCACGGTTTGCGTGGTCCAGATTCTTTTTCCCCGAAACAAGCCAACTATCCGATTCCGCCAGTACTCTGGACCAACCATAAACGCACTCGTACACTCACATCCAAACTCTTGTGCTCTCGTATCTCCATATCACTGGTGGAAATTTTCTCCACCCTACGAAAGAAGCCGTGCTCAACAATGTACGCACTTGCCGCCTGGTGTAGCTACATGAGCGATGCACTTGAAAGAAAGCTTGCTGCAGATGAATACAACCTCGCACTTGGCCAACAATGCAATTTACTGCGCCGCACCAGCCCCGGGAAGGTCATGGGAAACGCAGAGACAGACGTGGTGGCGTGCGGGTCGTTCACTCGCTTCCATTCAATCATTCCCCCCGTGGCACGTGTGCTACCGATGTGACACACATTCGCGAAGCTGCATACATCTTGTGACAAACGGTCGCGGGCCTCAGACAATGTGGCGAGGCTATCAATTTTCTTTAAATGTTTTTAAATCTCAAGCGTATTCCATTGAAATCGGTATGATATCATTTATTCGCCGCCAACATTTGTGCAGCTTTTATTTCATTGTACAGATGTTTGCTTTGTAAGCCCTCTACGATGTACATTAATTTAGTTTGCATGAATAATAGAGTAAGTGTTGTCTAATTTAGGTCTTTTTGCTCCCACTTTCCTGTTGCCAGCAGTCCACCGTTCAACGTTGCCCCAAAATTCATCCGCAACGTCACAACATAGATGCATCACAACATACAATTAACCGTTTCGGCGCATTCGTTTTTGATGATGCGCGAATCTGCCGAGGGGAAAGAAATGCGAGAAATGAAATAAACGAAAGTGAAACATTAATGATGAAAGAAAAAAAAAACATGATTCGCCAGGTTGGAAGAAAGAGGGCCGAACAAAACGGATACAACACCGATGAGCACGAATCTACGCGTCCCGAAGACGAGTGGCGCACGTTTTGCGCAAACTCAGGTGCCTTAAATGAATAGAAGAAAAACCACCGAAAGAAAACTCTCGTCGATGAGATGTAGCAAAATGTTTAAAAAAGTTTGGACATGCTACTGCCGCGCGGTAGCACGAGCCCCGCTCGGCCAGCCAGCAACCATTTGCTAATGCAAACAGCAATCAATAACTGGCCATCGCCCGGTTGCCTAGCTGGCCATCGATAATCGTGGATGCGCACCAAGGAAAGCCGGAGAGGGAGAGCCGAGGAGTAGCTGGAGAAAATGGAAAAAGAAAACATGTGGATCGAATGATGGAAATGCAACCGGAGTGCAAATAGCCCGACTATACACGTAAAAACAAACTACATCATCAATCTGTGTAAATCGCTTGCACTAGCTAACCTGGCTTTCCGAGGTTGCGTGGAGTCTTTCAACTCCAGCTAATGAGTCCATTGCGCAACCCAAACCGGGTGGTGGAAAGGGTCAAACTAATTAAGAGCAGGTCCACCTGACGATATGCGACGTCCAGCATAGTTTCAGGAATTAGTATTTAATATTTGTGACATGCTTTGGAAATAATTTTATTATTTTGTTTGGTTTTGCTAGTTTCATCTTGTAACTGTTGACTTACTTTCGTTATCTTTAAATTGTTAATCGTTCAATACTACCGTTCCATACATTTTCGTTTAAAATGTTTTTCTCTTGAGAAATTTCATCGAATATGCTAAAACTAAACTATATTTGCTTACCGATCCACGGTTTGCTTCATGGATTCAAAAAAAGTTATACGAAACAGATTGAATTATGCTCAAAATGACTGGCCGTTAAACTTATTAAATGATCAATTGATCAAGCAATCTGATTATTGATATGTTTATCATCAATTTCTGTCAATTTTTTTTTCTTTGGTTGAATTATGTGTTAGGTATTATATAAAATTGAAACGAGCTTATTAAAAATAGCTTTTAATTTAGGTATATTTTACAACACCAGCCATATAAGTCTTATTGAATCAAAATAGTTTGCAAGCGTATATCGATTTTCGGATTGTACCAAGACGACAATCGAATGTAGTTCTCTATATGTATTATGATCCCAATTGCAAAAATTCACTTCAGTTGCTGTTGTTTTTTAAGGCAGACGGACTGACGAAAACTCCGCTAACATGCACGTCACAGCCTCCGAATGGGGTTGCCATTCCCGAGGAAGCGCGTTGGGGATCGGTCGGAAGCTATGAGGAATGCCAAAAACCAAAAGCTTACAGCTAGCGGTTCTCGGGATGTGGTACGCTTCGCAGAAGGAGGCCACCTCGATCGAAGCGGCAAGAACGAGAAAAGCACACACACACACACACACTCAGACAGTCAAATGGTGCAAATGCAATGTTATGTAAGCAGGTAGCCAGTGCACGTCCCGAGATGCGTTCCCATTGCGGGAAAAACGTTTCGGACGAACCTCGGAGTACGCCCAACGCCGGACCGGACCGAGAGCACCCTAGTGTCGGCCAGGCCGGTTGCCGGTTTTCCCGAGGGCGATTCCGGACGCTCGCCTGGCTGACCTCAATTGCGTTTCGGTGGTGTGTTGCGGAAGGGAAGGCGCAAACAAATGAGATCTTGATTGAATTAGGTGCAGCATCGCACGCTAGCGCTGCATTTGCACCTTTTAGTTTTGTTCCTGCCTTTTTTGCGCGCCTTTTCCGCGTCTGTGCCAAGTGCCTCAGCAGGACTTTTGGCCCGTTCTAGCTGTTCACACGATCACCGGTGTAGGTTGCAGGGCCGGGTGTAGGGCAATGGGCGCCGGGACGGAGTGGATCGGAATGCCTGGAGAATGCATTCCGCATGCAGAGTCCGATTCCCAGTCGGCTTGTTCCGCCGCCCTTTCGAACGATTGACCTCGGCCCCAGGAATTATTACGCTACGCCTTCCAATGCACCACTCGCGCCTTCTCGCGTTCCAGTGCCCTCAAACTACCCTTCCCTCCACTCCGCTCCCTGCTGCGCTCGGAAGGAAGCACCAGGAAGTGGTGAATTATTAATGCTCCCGCATTTATCATACGGCCGCCCTGCCGACAGCGAGAATGGCCGCGCTCGCACCGGCAATGCAATGGGGCGAAAAAGATTACGTACGTCCATATCATCCACGTGGACGTATGGGTGCAACGTATGGCTTGGAGTGCAAGCGAAGGAGGAGGGAAAAAATGGGCAAATCTCCACGCCGAAACCAACGGGACTGCCTGCACCGTTGACCGCTGACAAACGGCCTAAACCTTAGCCCCGGCCGGTCGTCGAGCGCGCGAAAAACATCATCAGCACCCGTATGTGCGATCCGTCGGCACACCAGGTGTAAGAAGGGAGGCATCTTGCCAATTTTCACTTTTATTAGTATCACCCCTCCGCATCGGGGATCATTAAAAAGCTACCCCTTTCCGGGCTTTGAAGTGCACCGTTCCGGACATTTTAGTGCAGCTCTGCCCTTTGGGCGTGTGCGATAAGTGTTGCTTTATTTTATTCTAGTTTTTGTTTGCTGCCTGGTGCATCGCCACTCTTATCGTTGCATTCTAGGTACCGCTATCGGTACCGTTCTGCAAGTGCACCATCGGTTCTGTGCTGAATTATGAATCGTTAGTCAAGCGTATAGGTAATTTCACTGCACACGAAAGGTTAATTTTTTTTTGCGAGTGATTCTTTTTATTAAGGAAGTTTAAGGCGTAAAAACTACCCACAAGATCTGAATTGGTATGAAACAAAATTTGATTTTTCTATAATAACAATTCAATAATAAGATCCTCAATCTATACCTTGGTAACCACAAATAATAAATATTTCGATAAATTAAATAAAATCGAAACATTCTCTCCTTTAGTAAATGTTGACGCCCTACCTAGCTGGACCTGGTGTCTCTTCGAAAAAAGTAATCTATCCGACCGATATGTTGTAGATCGATGGTCAGCATTTCGTGATACCAGCGGAAAGTGGAAGCATCATCGCAGTAATAATAATAATACAATAATGTGTAATATATTTAACATTTTATACACAGCTGATATGATTTTCTGGATCATTTTTTATTTTAAGATTAATGGCATTAAAGAGAAACACGTGAAAAATCGGACCATTCTTGTTTATGCATGGCTGTTAACTCGTTAATATAAATTTATTGGTATTCGATGCACATCTTTTTTTGATAATTTTTATTATTTATGCATCTTTGTTTTAACAATCTTTTCTTGATTGTTTTAAAATATTTCAATATTAAAATATAATTTTTCTTGAAAGAGAAGCATTTAACCAATCAATAAAAATGATTTATCTCACAAAAACAAAACTATTGCTTATAACAGAAAAATTAAGTTCGAACCGACTGAACTTTTATACGTTTATGGTCTATACACATGTCGTTTTAAAGAAATGGTTACTGAATTACACCTGAAACTACATCGGGAAAATGAAAGTGAAACACGGACGTGTGTCTGTCCCAACCAGGGCTATCGATTACAATCACAACGAAAGTGCATTCGGTTTGCTTTTTTCATCATCGTGTCATTCGACCCTCCAAAATGGGTCCAGAAGCATCCGTTATGACACGGCTGATGAAATACGGCGAGTTGAATCGAATCCTGCCTATGCTCGAACCACATGGTAGGAGTATTCCGTTACAATTTGAGTTCCATGGCGATCTGCAACCGATTGCGATTGAATTTCCATCGCAACACCCACCAACTATGACGGCATGCAAATGCAGAAGATAGAGCAGTAAAAGGTCCCCGTACCTATCGAATTCCGATGGTGTCCGATGGTGCACGGCTCCAAATGGTAGCAAAAATGGCAAGCACGAAAATCGATCTGAGGGGGGAGAATGTGTCAGCAACGAGGCCGGTCCTGGTGGCACCTCTATCTCGAAGCTCCCATCGATCCACGTGCCTGCGTTGCGCCTGGAGGACGGGTTGAATTTCGCCGCTCGCAGCTCACAACCGATGGCATGATTACTTTCGACATTTTCCCGTTCGCGCCGTTGACCTCGGACATCGGACATCCTCCCGCGACGATCCCGTTAGGCGAAGGAGGGCGGCAAATTTTCGGGCGGGTGAATAGAAAAGCCACGGCCCCCATCAAAAGGCCAGCGCAGCGATCAAATATAAAGCAAAGCCGTGTTCTAGAGCCCTACTAAACTTCAGACTTAGAACCCGCCGGGCACTCGGATGGGCTCGTGATCGCTTCATCGTGTGGCCCGGGACGTTGTGCCGGGTTCGTTTAAGGTCCGGTCCATCTCTCCCTCGGTTACTCGGTTCGGTACTCTTCACGACGACGACAACTTCGGATGAAGATGATGATGATCCACTGAACCCGCTGGACCCCTTAATTGGGTCCCATTAGCTTCACTTAGCTTTTGGTTTATTGCTTTGCCCGCCACCATCCTCCTACGAGCGCACGAAGCTTCCACGGACACCATCCTTCCGGCCCACCCCGAACCAAACCCCTTCCATCCAAGCGTCTTTTGTTCTTGCGTCTCTGCTTCCGCGCCACCACGAAGGCAAATTTTTCCAGAAAACCACCCAAATTGCCTTCTTCAGCTGGTCCGTTTCGCTGCAGGATCGCACTACAACCCACCCACGGCTAGAAGAAAGAACAGCCTCCTCCGAAGCATCCGCTTGCCTACACCAATCGCACAGACACAAAAACACATAAACACAGAAGGGATGATCACTATCACGGAAACCCATCTCGCTAACATATCGCTAATAATTTGTAGTGGCTAAATGTGCCCAAACCGTTTAGTGGACTCCGATCTCCGTACCGGAAGGAAAAGGGCTAATGGCCTGAAGAGTTATGGTCCATTTAACATCGACGAAAGATGCCCACGCTACCGCCGCGAGTGGTGTCGGGAATGCAGAAAACGCTTTACGATATCAAAAGTAAATGAATTCCGAGCGAGAGCATAAGATGGTTTGAATTTTTTAAACTGTTCTTTAAATATATGATTTTAATTGTTTTATTTTCAAATTATGTTAATTCGAAATACCATTCAAATTGTATCTTCTAAAATACATTGAAAAAGATAAATACTAGTATTCTTTGTAAGTAAGATCGCCATATCGTGAGTGTTCGATCCTTTTGCATTCCAACGCTTCTTCAAAGAAAATAAATCATAATTTTACCTTTTTGTTCACAGTAAAAAAACTGAAATTTTCAATGTAACTATTATCCTCTGCTGTCATGTTATTGGACATAAGCAACACTTCTTCACCTTCATGCTCTGCCTTTCTAGAGTAGCGAAGTTGCAAATACGCATACAAAAACTATTTTCAGTAAAATCACAAATGTTTCTGATTTTTCAAAGAATGGTAAACGTGAAAAAACAGTTGCAACTGCAATTACTACTATTGTCAAGCTTAGGAATAATTAATAGATTCTTATGC
>KE525264.1:134520-149320 GCA_000441895.2 Anopheles sinensis | reverse complement strand
GGAACCATTGCGCCGTTACTTAACCGCCGGACCGGTCGTAATGGTTGAAAATACTCACCAACCGTACTTATCCGGAGCGCTACGCAACAGGCGTCGAAGGCAACCGGCTAATTTCTGTTATCGGACCCGATCATCTAAGATTGTGCCGACGGTTGTGGGTTGAATAGGAGGAGAGAAGCAGCAGCAGCAAAAAAAAACAGCACCCATAATACCCAATTGATGGATGAAAAATGGTTCTGCACGCGTCACTTGACTGACTTTTGCATGACTAATGGTGCCATTTGCTGTCGATAAATTGCAGGCCGTACTTTGAGGCCGAGGAAAAACCCTCCGGGTTCACTTTTTAACGGGTTTCTGATCCGCGGCACGGGAGCCATTTAGCGGGAACATGGAGTCCGAATTCCAAAACAAAACTGAACCAAAATAAAAAATGACATGATTCCACGCGGACGCCACCGGCACCCGTGAGAAAGTGAATGGTGCGGTTGAGTTTGAGGCGTAATTCTTTTTTCCCTTTTTGCTTCTTTTTTTATCCACGCGGCTTTGTTTTTCCACCAGCAAAATTTCGGTATTTTTATTCCGGAAAATAAAAGTGATCAGACAGGGCCCCAAACTCCATACAAGGGCGAGACGACGACGTTTTAGACGACGACCCCCCCCTTGACGTGTTGTCGATAAAGATGATGGAAGTGCGTGTGACGCGCTTACGCAACATTCGACCGGGACGTCGCAACGAAGTACGGGGCACAAATTAGACGGCACGGGGAAGGAGAGCATAATTCAACCTGAAACAGGGCAGTTCAGTTAGACGGGCCGTCGTAAGACAACGCAGAAGGCAGAAAATGTGTACCGAAAAGAAATGCCCGACGAGCTTGGTGCAAGAAAACTGTCACTTTCATAATCGCGCCCTACCGAGCTGAGGTGAAAGATTACGCTGGACACCGGTCGACACCGGTCCCGAGGTTTGGCGGAAGACTCGGGGGAAAGGGTATCGCGTGTGTCCGTGCGTTTCCTAGGTGCCGGACCAGATGCACACAGACGTAAGAGACCCGCGTGCGTACCCGGTGCGCAATTGAACGGAGCCTATAATTAGGTGCACGGAACAGTCCGGTCGATCGATCGATCGGTCGGCCGATCGATGGCAATCTTCCCCGTGGGGTTCCAAGAAAGGGAGGGGGGAAGGGGTTACTGCTACTGGAGGGTAGGTAGATTACGGGCACACGGTTACGTGGTGGTAGACCGCTGGCCATCCGCACAGATGATTCGATGCGAATCTTCAATTAACCCGCGCCCAAACGCCGTCCAACTGGTCGGAAAACCCGATCGATAACGCAAAAACCCAACCCCGGGCAGTGGCTAGCGCTGATAACCTGCGCCTGTCAAAGGCAGGGAGTTTGATTTATCGATTCGAGCCACTCAAGACGCGCGCGAATCGGTTTTCTCCTTTGATGCGCCTCCGGTCCACGGGATCGTTAAATTTTTCCAGTCGAAAACGTTTCCCTCCGACGGCATTGAAAGCGGTACCTTTTCCGTGCACCAAGAGGGACAAAGAGGGGAGGATGGGTGTGGTTTAGGGGGAGTGGGATAACACCTCTTAACACCTTTATCTCGCGCTCACAACCGAAAAGCCGCAGATAGTATGCACCACAAGTGCAACTGCACATGCACCCAACCGTTGCACGCCCGAAAGTGAATTGCAATCCGATCCGAGCGCCCGCCGATGGGAGCACAATACAAACACAAAAGGAAAACCCCCGCCCATCCCCAAAACACCCCCCCAGGAATTGTAAGAGGGAGGCAGGGCGAGGGTTGTTAGGGAGAGAAATGGGCCGGCAAAGCCAACAATGCAATCCAACGGGCACAATGGGGCGGCACGTGAAAGTGAAAGCATGCTGCACTGCGTGTATGTTTCCATCGGTTTTCTTTTCGTGCTGGCGCGGGAAGCCAGCATAAACGGTATATCATGGCCACGAGGTGTTTGTTGACAAGGTGCTCCAAGGTTTCCTTTTCTTTATTTACCGCACCGTGAGTTCCGTTGCAGACGGGTTTAGAATGGTTGTGTGCGGTTTCTTTCCTTTGGTTCCGTTTTAACGTGATGTTATCGTACATTCGTGCTTTTCAGAAAAAACCCACTAATTGGTATACAAACCCACAATTCTGCAATAGGAATGTGAAACTCCTTTTGGACGAAATCAAAAACGATCGTCAACCAAACGTCTCAATCAACACCAGACCAAGACAAATGGCCCCAAAGGAGTATCAGTTCAAATTGGACGGCCGAAAAATAGATCCATTGTAAGGTAGTGTTAAATCTCCTCTCCCTTTCGAGGCGAAAGGCCCGAAACCCTTCCGGATCGGTGCACTTGGCCATAAATAATCTTTTCCATTCATGTTTGACTGCTCGAAATTGTGCGCCAAGAAAGAGCCATTGTTGAAGAGCAGCCGCCCACCCCCGCAGACGCCGGACTTCGATGGAGCAGACTTCGGGGCGGCTCAACGTACTTTGGCTATTCCTTACCTTCACTCCATTCATCCGTGGCGTCGGCCGTTGCCACCGTTGCGATTTTCCATCGTGTGTCAGATGAGGATGAAGGATTGGGCGCCCATTCCTGCAGCCGCCTGGGAATGGCCCGATAAACATCGGCTGCGGTCGGTGTGCGATCGATTGCGTCGGTGGAATGCGTCGGTAGGCCGGTTCCCGAATTTGAACCTCCATAAAACATAGTGCTACGGCAGGATCGATCGAAAGTGAATCATAGACACGCACAAACACGATGGCGGTACGATTCATCAACAACAACGGGTGTCGATTGTGGTCGATTGTTGAATGGATGGTGGAACATGGTTTCCTCGCTCTATCTCTATCCATTCCACTTGCTGGGTGCAAAAATTCCACGATACTCTTCCAACGTGCAGCATCAATCGATCGAGGTTATTCCGTTGTTCATCAGCATAAAGGTGCTTAGTTTTGAATCGAGTAATTCTCAGTAGAAAAATTAAAAACAATTTAGATCAAGGAACTGGAAAATAATGCAAATTTCTTTTTTAACTTCCCAGATTTCAACAAATCAGGAACAACATATTTGGTATGATGAAACATGTTTGGAAATGAAAAATTTCCCATACAAGAGTATCCATTTGAAAAGCTCATTTAGCGCATATTGCTTGCATTAAGTTCTTCGACCAGCCAGCCTTGCCAATTTGTATACCGGTGACTCTTCTTTTCCATAAAGATTTAGGCATTTATATTTCTTTTTACATACTGATTGTTAAATTCAATCAACATTAAAATATCGATTAAAACAATGAAATATTGATAATTTCTTTACTAGCTTAGTTTATTAAACCGATTGAGAAGCAAAAAGGGAAAACAGTTTTGTTTTTTGCAATATTCAGTTTTTCCAAATTTTGTTTTTGTTGCTTTTTTTATGAATTAGTATCAATAAGATCCGCCATACTTGCTAACCTGTCATAAATAATGTTCAATTAATACTTTAATATTTTCAATATTTACATGTTTTGTTTCTGTTCATTGCAGATCACCTCAAAGTAGTATATGTATAATTTATTTGAACAAAAAAATAGAAAATTTCAACAGGTTATTAATCCATTAATTTTAAGTCATAGTGTTGTTGGACTTAGTTCTTATCAGATTGTAACGAAAATCCTTGAAGAATATTCATCATCTCGTATATAAACAAGTCCTTTCAACATGGCGATAATTATGTGAAAAATGCTTACATAACAATGAGGTGTATTCGAATTCATAAATCAATGCTAGTTTTTCAACAAAATTCGACCCTGTTTGTTGAACCGAACATCCGTATCCCCAAAAAGATTTTTCAAAAAGTTCGAACAATCTAAAAAAGTTTTGCACAGCGAAAACCCTAACCCAACAGTTCTCAAAGCAGAAACTCACAAGCTACATATTAAACATGTTCTATAAACTTCAAATAAATTGCCATACATCGACGACTATCATTTCCTTACTTGACAAGAGTGGGTAGCATCTTCAACTGCCTCTAAAAGACGAACAAACCCGTTGGTATAAAACAAACATCAAAACAAGTTTCCACTTTTCCTTCAATCATGAACGGTAATGCAAGGTTGGTGTCAATTTTGTTTTACTTTTCCACCGCAACACAGACCGCGTGTTTTATCGTGGTCCCGTCCTGCCTGTGCCACCTCACAATCCGCCCAGAATCAACTTGCAAAACTCGGTGACGCTGGAAAAAAAGTATGCCACCAACAGTTTAGCCTCACTTCATCCGATGCGGTCACAATTTGCGGTGCCTTGCGACCAGCGATGGATGCACCACGGCCTCGATCGGCGCTTCCGTCCGATGACGACTTTGCCACGGGAAAGTAGGTAAAGCGAGCTGCACTTACCGTAAGCAAATTACGGTTGTTCCTGTTTTGATTTGCTTCCTCCCAACCGCACCTCCTTGGCAAGGATGGATGCTGAGGACACAAGCTGGAGGTTACCCTCTGTTCCGGCACCTGTTGACTCGTTTGAAGCACGCCGAGTCTCTGCTAAGGCTAAAAGTTAGAGTTCTCACTGGGGAATGCGAAGGGATGAAGGTTCGACGATGGTTGTAAACATACAAAATTGATTTAGCGAAAATGTTCGCCTACCCTCACTCTCGCTTCGCAAACCCGGTGAGGCTCCGATTACCGAAAGCACTTGGTGTTGCGTAGAAATGAAGACAAATTCCGATGTAAATGGAAACCCATCGACTCTAGTGAACAAGCTGTTACGCGTGTTTCCTAGGAGCGAGAATTGGACAACTAAGGGTCACCCCGGGAAGATCGAACAGATTCCGAGGACCCTGAAGAAACCTGTTTGCAGGCACTCTTGTTGTCGAGCCAAACGGGACCTCGTATTCTTACCAGACTTTTTAACAAAGCTTTTGTCTAGTGACATATGATAATCTCCAGATCCTGACTACAGTTATGCCACAAGGGTGCGGAAAATGGTGCTCCTCGGTCACTCTACCCAAAACGAAAGATATTTATTGGGTTACGTTCTTGGTGACGCCACGCTCAGGCGTGCAGAAGGATCCATAAATTAATGAAGAAATTTGCATGCTCAATCGGTGGACAGATTACGACTAGCGGTTGCTATTCGGTTGCCATAAAATTCCCCAGAACTAAACGACAACGGTCAACCCTAGAACCGTCGGACCATTTCCAGTGCCTCGGGGCACACAATGTTATGATAGTCGAAAGCAGGCGACAATGTACGGCAGGATTTCGGTTGTCAATACAGTTAGCTCAATAAACCGATACGAAGCGGACCCTAATGAGCCAATTTGACAATCTACAGTTAGACGCTAACGATAGCGGTCTTCGCGGCGAACGGGAGATGGTAGAATGGACGTGTGGCGCACGCTGGAATTCACCTGCGATTGTGAAACATGAAGCCACAGAGTACCCATAAAGTAAGCAGATCGAACTGGACGTGTCATTTACAAATAGCATAGAGGGATATTGGGGGACCGTTTCGTTTCCATCTTTCCTCTTATCCCAACCATGACGACTTGGGTCAAAGGAATGTACAAAAAACCCTCCAGTTTTTTGTGACTTAAACATTAGCAAACCGTTGTCGGTTGAGAAACGCTAAGCTTTTGGTGCCATCTTTCTCGTACCGTGGAAGACAATCAGGTTTAATTTTCAATATGACCAGCATCCTACTGGTGACAACGAGCTGTGATATAATTCCAGAGAAGGAGAGACACAGGTTGATCTTTTCGGTGACGATGCCTTGAAGCAAATGGCCCCGAGTGTCGGACAGCAAAACAAACAGCATTTTAGCACCTACCGTTCAAACACTAATTCATCATCATTTACCTGCAACCAGTCATTTTTTCCCCCCTCGGCATAGTGTCCATTGTTTGAGTTCCACTCCGAAACGTTCCGCACCGGTCCATCCTTGGTTGAGCAGCAGTGAAGAAGCATCGCACTTATGATCTCATCGGGCGCGCGGGGTTGCCATTATGCTCTCGGCATGACACCTCGACACGCCAAGTGTCCGTCGATGGTTTTGCCACGCCATTCTCCAGCGGGCAGCTTCGTCAACGACTTTTACTTTCTGCAGCCTCCGATACCCCTCCGTTGGTGGATGGTCAGTGCGCTCGCAAATGGCGACTCACACGTGCAGCTGGTCAACGTTACCTCACTCCGGAGTTCCCACTCCGCCACAACCGGGACACAAAACTCCTAAAGCCGCGTTACGGCACCTTGCACCTTGTGACGGGTTGCATCTTCTCCACTCTATCACCCCGAACGTGCTCATTAGCACCGCTGGACTATAAATCAGGGATTCAGCGACTCCGTCAGTGTTTTGCGATACGACAATCGGTGATTCAATACGACGTACTGCAAGACGAAGAAGAGCCATCACCACCACCGGGAGTGATTATTAGAAGCAATGTTAGATGAATTGATCGCACCTATTCACGAGAAAAACCTTTCAACCTTCCACATCCTTCACCGGGCACTCCATTCTCTCCTATCGCTTTCCTTCCGCATGCGCTTCCATTCGATACAACCCGTTCCGGATTCGCTAAGCATTAGATATCGATGATCGCCAACCGTTCGATAGATCGTTGCATTGATCACTCGATAAACGAGAAAAGGCACTAAGTGTAGGTTTGATCGAGCTGGAAAATTGATAGCCACGGTCCCGTCCAGGAACTGACCGGTTGCCGTCCGTTTATACGCCCCGCTGGTAACTTTGATGTGCGCGCGGTGGAAAGACAGTAATTAGCAAATAGTTGGAATATCGGTTACGGCGGGAAAAGGAAAATGGTTCCCTCCCGGTCAGCCGTTCGACGCAATTACGCAATGTGCGACCGATGGAGATGCGCACTGGATGCGCACACATGTCCCGATGAAAGAGCTATATGTACACTTCATTTAATTGCATCGATGAAGTGTGGCACATGAGGTTTAATAAATAATGCATGACTCATAAACCGTTTGCCATTTAAAGCTTTCCTATTGAACATTAATTATCTGCATGTATTGATTGCGTTAATATAAAAAAGCTTTAAAGAATGTAAAGATTAATTATTTTAATTTATTAGTTTATATAGAATACTGATCATAATACAGAAGGGACTTTAGTAAAAACTTTAAGTAGGAAATTTGTTATCCGACCGCATAAAAAATGTTAATCGGAGTAGTTTTTAATAATGAGGTTCCAATTGTTACTTTTGTGTTAGTAATCAAAACAATGTTATTCTATACTTCATTCTATATTTTTTGTGTACAACCTTTTCAAGTTTTTCTAAATATATGTTGTATATAGAGTATCTGTACTAATAGTAGCGCACGTAGTAATGTTATTGACAATATCATGCAATTTATTAGTGTCTATAACATAATATTTTACATTTGTTCACCAATTATAAACGAATCACCATTATTCTTAAGAAAAAATTTAATTTTCATCATTTATCCTGAAAAACACTGAATATATTTTGACTGTAATTTATTTTTGAAGCAAATTCCAAACTGAACGGCCGAATTACTCATAGACCAATGTATTATCTTGGTCATAGACCAATGCAATGCTTTTTGCAGAGATTTATAGCCTTAAGGAAATCATGGCACTCCAGATAAATTCTTAAGGAATCCAGCATTTTGGTACAACCTGTTTGGAAAATATGAATTTTGGAGCTTTAATATATTACGGAATGGCAAGGTTTATACATACAAGGGCAAATAAGCATTTTATACTACTACCTCCACTATTGGTACTAGCACCACTATAGGAGCACTTGACCTAATTTATTAGAGGCACTGGGTTGTATAATTTCTGAATGTTCACAACTAGATTATAGAAAATATTTAAATAATATGAAATTCCTAATCTTACTTGACTCAGTTTTTTTATGGAAAATGAGTGACATGAAATGCAATATTTTAGGAACGAACATTGATTATTTTCCTGAAACTTTAAGATAAACCTTCGATTTTGAAGTAACGTAACAAGTACCATGTGATAAAAATAGCTAAACATCAGTGATAAATTAAATTCATAATGATTTCACCTAACAAACATTTCCATATTATTGAATCCTTAATGATATAGTCTACAAACGGTTTTTCAAAAACCGATGCTTCACGTATGCCTTCATAGTCAATTACAAAATTCGTCCCATTAGAATGTCAAACTGATATGTGTTTATAGATCAATCAAAATGCTCACCTTTAAAGCTGTTAGCAAACGAACAAATTAAAGATTAAGTTACTTACTACTAAAGTATGCGTTTACACGATTTACTCAATTCATTAGAAAGTTATGAAAGTTGATTATTAAATTTGCCTCGAAAATGCCTAATGCTAAAATCATAGTACCATCTCATCAAAACTAGCTGATTCCTGGCTTACCCTACATCATTTTGTTTGTATTGAGCATCATTATGTTCCACCGGTGTCCGCACAAAGCGCATGTGTTTGTGCCGATTGTGTTGCCGACCTGGCGACATCAAAACACCATCCCCCTCGGCAAATGTGACTTAACACGTTACTAATCGCACCCGACGTGACAGCTAATGGTATTCAAATTCAATTACGTCTCCCCGTGGAAACACTTTTCACTTTTCTTCCCCCCTCCGGCCACACTCCCACCTGCCGCCTCGTTGCCCCACCGTGTCGATGACAAGGAAGGCAACGAGCCGGACCATTTACGCCACGGCCACAAGTTCAACGCTCTTAATTTGCATTCGATGCGAACGGCTCCGACGGCCGGGGCAAGTTGTTCGATCAAAGACGATCCACCAAGAGCGTCTTCCAACACGGTTGGGCACGGGAACCATCGATCGATCCGTCAGGTGGCGCTCGCGGACGGATGCGACGGGAACGGGCCGAAATGTCACGCTGTTTGTCACCGTCACGCCCGACCGGGGCGGACGGCGAAAAGCGAAACTGCTCCACCACGGACGCGACATCACGGCCACCGATTTAAGCCGATTTGTTCGCCGAGAAAGTGTGAAATGGAGTGGCAAGCCGCATGGTTGCCGCCAAGACGCCGCCCGAAATTAGGCCACCTAGCGGGGCACTGGGTCAAGCTCGGTACCGACAGCCGGGTTCCGTTTCGGCTACTTACGCGAATTGGTTTCATTTTCGGTGCGAAATCGGTCGAAAGTAATCAGATTTGTTTCCTCAGCAAATAGCAACAACTCGTCGGCGCCGCCTCAAGCAGCCCCTCTGTGAGGGTTTTCTTTTCCGTTGCGTTCCGTTCCGATCCGTTCGCTCATTAGCTTCTGCGCCAAGAAAAGCCTCTTTGGCAGCCTCTTTGCCGGAGGTGTTTGCAAGCTACTTACGCCAAACAACACACTTCCGATGCCGTCCAGCGAGCTCAGCGCGTCTCGGGGATGGTGTTGTTCAAAATCATCCAATGCCGTGAACCGCAGTGGACGTAACGTTGCAGGGAAGAGAACGCGGAGAGGGTGCATGCAAACTGCACTGATTATGCAAACCGTCAATCATGAGGCTCCTGCAGCGACTTGCCAAATCCGCACAAACACGGCTAGTGACCGCGCTCGGCATGAGGAGAGATGCTGGCGATACGAGGAAAACACCTCTTCGCAGACTCTCGTAGCCGGCACTGCCAACGCAACCGATGTTGTAAAAAGGCTGTCGATGGATTAGTCAGTCCGAGTCGTGACGCAGCACACATATCCACACGCCCTCTCCCACCGACACCGACCGTTCCACTACCGGCGGCCGGTGGAGTGATCGGTAATTTGCATACTTGGTGTGAATTTGAGCATGCAACAACCTCAACCACTTCCTGCCCGCCCGTGGGTTGCCCTGCTGCCGCTTCGGTGGCCACGGCTACGGCGGAACAGGTAGCTGACGGGGCCGGTTGGCGTCCTGAGACTGTCTGGCCGTCGATCGCACACCAGCAGCAGTTTTCCTCTCTCGCCATTAGACGGTTACGCGACACCTGAAGTCAGCACCTCACTTTGACTCCGCGTCCTGCAAAAGCTTCGCATGAGACCTAAACACCCAGCAGCTTATGCTGCACAATTCCTATATTTATCATTGACTGTATTTATCGAACAAAAGTGCATCGATCGAGGGCCATCATCAGTTAGCTGATCCAAAACCAACGTTATGAATCTATGCATTATTTTGGTATAAGAATTTCTCGCCATTTTGTTTTTACTTTAAAGTTTAACTCAAGCCAACTCTGTCGGTTATAACACGTAAAACGCGTTCAAATACATGAAGCGATGTTAGAAGTTAGAAGTTGTTATAATCGTAAAGTTGACTGTAATTAAACGAAATTGAATCAATTGAAGGATCGACAAGATCCAAAAAATTTGCACTTTGTAAGTCGTGCGTTTTTAAGGAAGCAAAGAGATGCGCTGCGATTAAACAAAAATATCTTCAAAAATATGAACAATAAATTTTACTAGAGAGAAGTCTTATTAGTCTCATGTGACTTATTAATTGAGCGTTGACCATTATAACCAAATTTAGTTTGAACTGACTCTTACAAAGCATTGCTTGCGATAGCGCCATAATTATGCAAACACCTACCAATTTATATTGCAACACTCGGCCAATCGATAGAGTTTATTAAATAACAGTTTTGTTCACTTACCAGACTATTTTGTATGCCGATCACAGGTGCATTTAATGATCGATCATGTACCATCGTTTGGGGCAGGTAAGCGTTTTTTGATTAGCATTCGAGCGGTGGCCAAGCCACTACGGTCAATCACACGCCAAGTACCGATTGAAACAGCATGCAGGCGCAGACACTCGAACCTAGACGAGGTTGTGAGCCCTTAGGCTGTAGGACGAGTCAATCAAGCGTATAACAGCCGGCTCGGGTGGGCGAAAGGTTGCCTGAGATGTCGATGTCATTCGCTTTCGCACCGGTGGTAACGGAAATTAACAATTATTCCGACCGGCCTCGGCGCGGTCCCGATCGTCGTCTGTCACATAATCGGCCGGGTTCCAATGCGTGCCGTATGTAGGTTCCTGGTCTCTCTGAATTTGAACTGACTATAAGAGTGGGAGGGATCTTAAATTATACACAATTTCTAAACTCATACCAATAATACAGCAATACAGCTCGCAAGTTTTTAATAAACGCACCACCATTCCTTTAAATTATAAACGTACTACTTTAAAAGAAGTTTTGCATTATTTTTTTTCAAGTTTTTAATAAACGCACCACCATTCCTTTAAATTATAAACGTACTACTTTAAAAGAAGTTTTGCATTATTTTTTCCCTACACTTTTTTGATGCCACTCAATGAGGATTTAACGCATGAAAAATATTATTTCTAGTAAGATAACGCCGCGATCTACGTAAGCAAGGCATCGAAACAATAGTTTTCCGTCTGGTCTATCAATATTGACATTTTTTCTATCGCTGCAAACTTCCTGAACTAAATTTAGAGTTTAAAACCAGGACAATGCTACAAACTGACTACTTACGTTTATCCATTCATTCTCGTATGTCATATACTCTTTATCAAAACCTAACGGCTTTGAGGTGGGGTTTGACTGCAGGCATTCCTTCATGGGGTCTCTAGCATCATCAGAAGAATAATTGAGCATTTGCCACACAATATGTTTGGTTAGATTCAACCCAGCATATTTTTTTATCTTACGGCGACCTTTGGTCTAGGAAGCGAGTCCGTTTATCACGCGGTGAATATTTTAGTGGATGAGCGGAAGACTTCTGAAGCCCAAATAAACTTGGATCTTACACATGATTCATAATGGACAACGCGGATCTTTTGATCAGCATATCAATTTTACAATCCGACTTACGATTAGAGCGATATGCATCAGTTTCCGGTTTTTCTCGGTCGCTAGTTGTTTTAAACAACCCATATTTACATTAAATTACATATTTAAGGAACAACTGTAAATTATAAACTTACTAGTTTGGTTTAATTTAAATAAATTTGAAAGAGAGGCTTTCATTATGGGCCACTCAAGTTTTTCGATTTTTTGGCTTTAACGATATTATTTTTCTGGAGAAACAGAACTGAAACACAATTGCTTTCTGTTAAGAAATATGATCCTGTTGTTTGTTTTTTTTTGCGATCATTTAAATTAGCATATGAATGAAAAAACTAGGTGAGGCTATTATTTTGGTACACAGTGTACAATGTTATTTAGAAAGCTGTACCATATGGTAATGGTTGCCTCTCTTTAAGTTGATGTTTTCGTGATTTTTGTTTCGATCAATCATTACCTGTTTCACGCAACGTTTTACATTAATGGCCTTCACTTTTTCGCGCTAAAAGTAATCGTTCATCAAACCACTCTCCTCGTGGGACGTTTTATTCTTCCATTGTCACTGAGGCAGCCTACTTTCAAGAGATAATAAAACGGAACAAGCCAAGGCACTGCAAGTACACGCATGGCAGTTGCATCAACGATATCGCCTCCGGGTAAGAATGGTGGCATAGAATTGATTTTGTTTTTCATACGACAACACCTAAAGCTTTTATGTCTGCAATCAGTTCGCATTTATGGTTGATCTTGTCCCCTTTCCGAGACCCTTTGAGAGTAAAATAAAAACTACAACTGACCAGCTATACACAGTCATGACGAAAATAAAAACGAGCAAATCGTGCCCAACCACCCAAAATTGCGCATAAGCACAAACAAACACAAAAAGATCCGCCCAATGACATCCTTCATCGCGTTGGGTTACAACTTTTACCTCCACCGACCAGGGTTTCTGTTTGCATTGCGTCGCCCCCGGTAAATGGCAAGGAAAACAAAAACAAGCCAGCCCGCAATCACTCACCCCACCTGTGAGGCTAGCAAATCGGTCATGGATTGATGCTGGGCATCATGTTTCACCCAACGGTGCATGAGTCATCCACCGTGCCCGGTTCGGTTTATGCGAAAAAGTTACCAAGCCGTCGAGAAATATCACTTCGGAGGGATGTAAAAAAGTGTGCGAAGCTTGCTCACGGTCAAGCGGACGAATTGCGGACAAATTGCAACCGCAAACCAAACGAAACGCATCCCCAAAACGACATCGCGGTTCGGTCTCAATTTGTCAATTCAATACAACCAATCAACCTTTTTCCGGAGCGCGTTTGCCTACCGCAAACAGCTCGTTGACATTCACATCGATGTGCAATTCCATTTGTCGACCGTTACGAAATTCCTCCCCTCGAACCCGGGGAGTGTTGTGCGTGTGTGCACATTAGTGTCAATCATGTTTTGGTGGAAGGAACGGAGCAAAAACCCCAAGAGGACGCAAACCGATCGCAATCTGTCATGTGAGGGGTAATTTCTTAATTAAAACAACAATGCGTGAGGTTTGTTTGCAAACTCGATCCGTTCACTTCGAACGCGCGATGATGATCCTATCGAGCGCAATGACGTTTTGAAGCGATCAAGGTTTTCCCAGCTCCCCAGCAGCAGAAAAGGACTACGATCGTTGGCATAAAAATTGCCTTCAGGAGGGAGAAAAAAATTGGGAGATGCTAAAAAACACACCACCTCTACCGAAACGATCATTTGGGGATTACGAGTGAAGAAGATTACGCACAACATGATCATCTCGACCGCCAGTGGGACAACAGAGTTAACATTTACACGCCAGTGCGGTGGATCATCAAATATTTAGACGCTCATCGACGCTTCTCGGTTGGAGCAATCCCCCTTGACCGTCCGCCGTGGCCAGTCCAGCGTCCATGATTGCCTCCCCTTTTCGGTGTGGATCAAGCGTGACCGCTTGATTAACATCCAACCAACCTTTTCGGGGGTCGCCCCGGGTGGGAAACTCATTGACAGCGGGGCGATAAAATAAAGTTCAACCCGCCGGGGGTCAGTCGTCAGTCGACAAATGAGTTCCTCAAAAAAAAAGTCGCGCTGCGATGCGTTCGAGCGTTTCTATCGCGTTCGGGATGATCGTCAAATCACCTCCGCCACGTAAAACGTCCGATGGGCAGATTTTGTAAAGGTCGAAATGGATATGGCTTACCCGAAAGCCCCGCAATACGCTTTAATTGCACCGTTTTTCCATGCAGTTTATCGATCACTCAATGCCAATGCTTCGCTACCCTTGATGTTCTATCCGTCATTTATTGTGGCGTCGGGTAGGCTTTAAGTGGAGTTCATTTCCGACAAGCACTGGCATCCGTGTTTTGCTGCGATATAAATCATTTTTCATCCAACCCTGGTTTTTTCTCATACATTTGGTTGATTACAGCTTGTGATTTCAAACGACCTATAAATGAAGTTGTTTTTGAGTATCTCGCATTCTTGAGGTTCATTTTAAATACTTATTATTTTATTTTTACCACCATAGAACATATCGAAAACAAGGTGGAAGTGCATCTCTGTGTATTATTTGAACTCAGTCTGGGAATAGAATTTATTAGCAATTTAGCAAGCAAAAACAATAGAAACATTTATTAATAGCAATAAAAATTCCAAGTTCAAACTATATTAAAAATCTCCTTTCGGAATGGTCTTGAATTGAACTATAAAATAAACCTATTGTAGCTAACGTTAAACATAATATTAGTTTCAGTCTGACTACAAATTTTACCAAACATGGCCAAAAATTACTAACTTACTCTACAAGTGCAAACGAATTTAAATAGCCTTGATACATTAATGATCAGAATTTTAAAACTATTAACATACATTAATAACTTGAGGTTGGAATAGTTCTGTTGAGAGTTTTGTTGCATCAAACAAATTTAAATTAAAAAAGCATACTAATAAAGAATAATTCAAAAAATTTAGTAAAATAAAATACTACTTGACTTCGGTTACCAAACCTACCTT
>KE525264.1:96484-123054 GCA_000441895.2 Anopheles sinensis | reverse complement strand
CCGACTTTCGATCTCTGTGATATTTATCCTTTTTTCACTGGTCAGCACAATTAGTAAACTGTTGAATAGTTATGTGCACGATGGTGCCGTGCATTCCACCGTCAAAGTGTTTACCGAGGTTCACGAGTCACGAGTCACGGAACTCAAAGTGGAGCAAATAGTTTAACATATTCCGAGTGCTCGAAGGTTTATTCCTACACTGGGTAGTGGACACTGGATCGCGTGCTTTGAGAAACAATTTACACATCGTCGCAATCGTCGATCGCCGTAAAACATTGGTGCTAATGCTAACACCGAAAAAGGGTAGCACATCTAAAAATAAAAATCATTACATTATGCAATCAATGAAGAGGGGGAAACGCTAGTTTATCAGACCCGTCGACGGCGGACTTCTTTGACGGCAACAGTGGTACCGGAACTGTGTCAAACCCGTTGCATATCCCTAGCCACACATTATCGATAATGCAGTATTTACAACCCATCAAAGCGACGATCGCTCGCTAATTCACGTTAGCATGCACGAGCCCCTTGAAGACACGACATCAATAAACATTGCAATAAACGGGAGGAATTGAATTGCATAACGAAATAGCCGACTGAAGTCGTACGACCTGGGCTTCCCATCGACCACCCGGTAGTCTCGGGTGCGTCAGGACGCCGGGTAAATCGCAAAAGTAGTGTCCGCAGTCCCATCAGCGACGACACCTGCCATACTTGGCAACGTGCTAGTTACCATGTTAGTTGCCCACACAACACAATCACACCGTGACCGATCGGCCGGACCATTTTCACACCTTCCTGAAAAGTATTCCCAGCCGATACGGCCGCGTTTCGGCGTCCCTGGACCGTGCACCGATTGAAAACCGTCGGCAACGAACAGCCATTAGCGGGAAACCGATTTTCCACCTCACATAATCCTCGCCTAATGGACGGTAGAAGTATTTCCGATCGTCACGATACGCCAAAATGCGATTAAAGAGCAGCGTTTGTCCGTGCTTCCAATAGGCCCCCAATGAAACAAAGTGAATTTACTCAACCAAGCTAGGAAACTACAGCATATATTGAGGCCAATGAGTTTCCGCAGAGCTATCAAAAGGAATTGCATAACTTTTTGCTGTGTATGTCTTCCGACACAAGAGTATGCTATCAGTTGTGCTGTTCGTTGTGTTTCAATCAATGCCTGGATTCCACGGCAAGGGCCTGAACATGAGTTGTTTACGTTCATTTCCGTTTTCATTTTGATAGCCGGCTTTTGTTTTAATGAATACGTTACTGGTAGAAATTATACCGTGCCAAAGAAATGAACAATTTTATTAACACCTTGCTTCATGGGCCGTTGAAAGACGAATGTCAAAACTTCGTTCAACCATTAGACCATAAAATGGCAAGTAATGAATAAAACTTATCCATCATACCTCGTCGAGCAGCTTTTTACAGCAGGCACGTTCTGCGCTATCACTTCCGATTTCGTGTTCACTCTTACGCAACTACGCACACAAACACACACACCGCCTCGGGTGAACATGCATCGGAAAACGGAAACAAGGTTCGTCGCTTGGTGAAACCAGACGAAGTCTTTCGTCTTTCGGAAGCGGTCCGAGCGCAAAACATGATTTGCTCCGTTTGCCCGGATGCTGGCGTAGGCGCATGGACGGCATTCAGGGCACGTTAGAAATCGTTGTTGCAACATTGTGCCCAAATGTAGTCTTAATTAACGCCGACGGTTGGGGCATGTGGCGAGTTTGCACGGAGAAAACCAGCCACAGCACGGTGTGCGAATAGAGTGTGCCAACATAACATGCAGCAGCTAATTATGTTGCCTAGGCAGGGCAAAGGGCAGGCAAATGGGCATTGTTGAAATCCTACATTATTCTGTATCACTTTTACTTTTCTGTTGAAAATGCTTGCGTTAATGAGCAGGATGATTTTAATTAATTTGTGCCTGGAATTATTGGCACAACTTTTCCCGAGCGAGTGTTTGTTGCTCATCACATTTTGTGTATTACATTACAGCCCTAAACGGTAATGAATTGTAGGAAAACAATCTATCGCTTGAAAATAAACAAGAGACCATCAACGCTCGGCGGCTTTTACGTAGATATTATTACACATTTTGACATTTCAATTCCAGTTTAATAATGAGCAAAAACTTATACAATAACTTGTCGATTTTTTGTAGATAAATAAACACATAAAAACGTTCGCCACGGCGCGGAAACATCGGAACAGCCAATCAGCCAATCGGACACACAAAATCGGTGCTGAATACAAATTAATGCCCGGCCGGTTTGATTCCCGGCCGGAGAAAGTCATAGGTCAGCACGCCGACTCGTTTGCTGCCTGCTTGACACGATTATGCAGCCCCCGAGAGCGCCCGGCTAATTCGCAAACACCGAAGATCACTGATAAGCCCCACCGGGAATCCGCTTTCGCTGCGCTATCAGCCCTCGGTGCCATGACGTGAGCACGTCGCATAATTCACCCACTTCGACGAGCCGGCCCTCGGCTGGTTTCGCGGTTTTCCGTCCAGTATTTATCATCTTCGATTTCTCCGCGATCGCGACCAGCGAAACCGTCACCGTTCGCGCCAGCCCGGTTGGCCTTTCTCGCCGGAGCTCCGGAGCGATACAGAGGGTCGGTCTCGCCAATAGACGACGTTCCAATCTGCAGTCGCCGTCGCCCGTCCCTCCCCCGTGTCCCTCGCAAGGGAACAAGTTTGGCGCGAGGAAGCAACGCCACGATGCCGCGTGTCACATTACGTGAGTGCATAATCCGGCTTGCCGAACCTTCTTTGAGACACACACACGCGCGTGCGGCCACTTACCCAGAAACGCGCGTGCGCATCTCGGAGGTCTCCGGGTGGGAAAATTTCGCCCATCGATGGCCTTTTGCTCGACAGCAAGTCTGGCGCGATCGTACAGAGCCTCCGGACCTCGGGCCAGAGCAAGTGAGAAAGCTAGCGACCAAGATGACGCCGGTCCGTAGGTCCGGTCGACGAATTAGAAAGTCATTGAACTACCCTATGCGTGTGTTTGTATGGGGTTGTTGTCGCTGTGCCACCGAGCTTCCTTCGACCGGAAGAAAAAGGCAGACACCAGATGCGCGTTGCCGAATGTCGGTGATCCAAAAGGGCCCGGAGAGAAAGAAGTGCCAGGATAGTTGCGGCCACCCCAAAGCAGGCTGTAGCTTAGAGCAAAGGCCCCCGAGGGCCCTCCCGGTGGTGGTGGTGGTGGTGGTGGTTGTGGCTTTTGCTTGTGGAGAAAGGTGTCCTACCGCTGTCGGTTGGGGCACAAGTTTGGAAGAGAAAAACGGGCGCTCTCCGGTGGCCATTCCGAACATTGCTGGCGGCTACCGGGATCATGCGTGTGTGTGTTGTCCATGCTGAAAGCAAGGCATCAGGCTGCATCTTCCTACTATCGAGAACCAAGCGAAAATGAATCACCGTGACAGACGTTTAGATTGAAATGAATGAATTAATCGTTCGTTAAACGGGATTTTCTAGTCTTGAAAGTTAAAACAAAAATCATTGAACTGTGGGAAATGTCACCAGAGAAGTTTGCAGTAAAAACTAGGATAACATGAGCATCGGTCAGTTTAAACTATTATACTATTAATTTATTACAATTTAACAAGATACAAGGATCAATCGTGTTTGTAGTCTACTTTAGAAACAAATTTAATAGATAGATGTTTGTTTTATTTTTCTAGAACAGTAAACAGTTAAAGGAGAGTAAATTTCAAGATGAGAAGTTTGTATCAAGAATGATATGACGGATACTTCTGAGGCACCAACGTTCGCCTCCATCCAAAAATATATTGACATAGCAGAACACATTTGTCTTTGAGCATCATTGTTTGCCTACAGCGTACAACTTTTGTTTGTTTAATCATTAAGTCTTGCCTATATGTGGCTGGTTGTTCAATTTGCAAGTTTGAATTTTTGCAATTCATTCATTGATGGTTTCACTATTCATCTATGCATAAGGTGTGAAATTTGTATTACAACACCATACCGTAGGAGCACCTCTGATTGAGAAATCAGATCATCAGTTGTATTAGAAAAGTTCATCAAATTTATATAAAATATATTTGGAACCATCATCAAAAATGAAGCAAAAATAACTAAATTAAAATATATTGCTCACCAAAATTGTGAAGGATACTCATGTGCCAAAGTTAAATAATAAAAAGCGCAACATATTATAATGGTAGATTATATTTACAGTTCGTAACTTATTTTTAATATAATGTAATTTGTGAAAAGGAACAGAAATTTAATATCGATTTGTATTTGTATTTGCTCAGCCGAGAAACCTAAAGGTAGATCGTTGGAAAAAGAAGTAGTCATGTTGCATGTTCAAGCAAAATGTTTGAGTCACCTGAGAATCATGAAAATTAAAATGAAATACAGAAAATCTAAAGAACACATGCTCGAATCTTTGGAAAGCTTTCCTTCTAAAAGATTTTCCATTTAAAAGCTTTAATTCCCTCCGTTTTATGGGACCTATTTATGTTTTCTGGTGAATTGATTCAACCAGAATTTAAATTAAATTAAAATAAAATTAGGTTTTAAGTAAAGCATAACAGATGCGGTAATTGAAAACAAATGATAAAGAATTTACTTTACTGTTTTTTTCTCCTATCCCAGACGGCTGCATTCCGTAACCTCATTTAGTAAAACGAAAGCCTTAACAAACTGGGCAAAAAGGTGAAACTTCTCTAATCATCCATCCGTGCGTTTCGCCGAACCATGTATGAGGAACCCAAAACACATGTTAGACAAGTAAAAAACTTTCACAATTACTCCTTTTGGTCGCATCGCTAAGGTGCGGGTGGGATGGTTCCACCAGTCAGAACTATTGCAAACCATGTTCGATGTTTTGTAGAAAACTATCCATCCGGATCGCCGATAAGCCGTGGCGGAGTGTGGCGTCAATGAACAGACAGGTACAAACCGTACATACGCATATCATCGTTTTGCCAGAAAATAAAGAAAGAAAACACACAGGAATTGCCAACAACTCGCCTGCCAGTGGCGCATGAGTGGGTTCGCTTCCTCGGTTTACGGGCAACAGATTGATCGAACCGTTTCCTAGATGCTTCCCTCCAAAGAATGGCCAACTGCCCGGTCGGCAATGATCGTGTTTGTTCATTTGCATAGTCACACGGTATCCCGCGCAAACAACCGGGGCCAGAAGGCAAATAATGAACAGAATTTGTCGACGTGACATCATGCGGCGGGCAAATAGCCAGAACCATTACCACCAGCCTTGAAATTCTAATTCACGCGTGATGTTTGCAGCCAGTTAAAATACACTTTCATTGATTTATCGTGTTAGTTTGCGGGGTTGAGGGGGAGGGCAAATTTGTGGAAAACAAAAACAAGACGACTTCAGGAGCATTTCCCAACCGCACGCCTATAGATGAATCGCCGACGTTCGGTAGTCCGGGCACGATCTGGTCAATCCGGCGCGATCTCCGGCACTCCACGGGTAGTCTAATTACGCGAGCAGGACGAAGCGACGGTTACGCATCGAACCTCGAGCCCCCCTAGAAGCCATTAGCGTCGTGACCAGCGTCGGAATCGGACGTGAGGCGCATTTCGCTACCCAAACTGCAAATCTAATTTGGCAGCATTGCAGCTCATCGGGCCATCGACGTCTACGCCGCTCGGTTGCATCGCACATGCCACATTAAATTACGAAAAAAGAGGCCCACATCCACCGGCGGTTGGCTCCAATTTGGCAACGCACGCTGACCGCATCCCCTCCACTAACAGGGTGGGGAAAGGGGGCATTCCTCTCTCGATGCTTTTGCGGCTCGAGCGATTACTTCACCGCTGCTTAGCTTTTCGTTTCATTTGTGTACCCGGGGATGGGGCTGCATTTTCTTCTTCTTTAGTTTTGCCCGCTCCGAAGCCGAAATGGTCGCGCAACGGAGGAAGGCCTAGCGCCCGGACACACGGCGCCGTAATCTTCCTACCGCCACCGGTGGCCACTGGCAATTCCCGCGCTAGTGTTTCCTTTTATTAATTAATTCCCCGCCCGGCACAGCAAACAACCGCCAGCAAAAATCTTACGCATGCATACGTTCGATGCATGCTTATGCTCTCAATTCGGGCTGGAATGTGCCGTCCCATAAATGGCACTCGACTGGGCCGCGTGCCTTGTGCGTCTTGGAGTATCCAGCTGATCCACTCGGCCCCCCTGTGGGATCTGGTTCGGGAATGGGCGGTTGTTTAACTGAAGTGCCATTGCATGAAATACCCTCAAACCCGGGGGGTTACACGCCGGACCGCGCAATCCCGACAACCAAATCGGCAGCCAGTGACCGATAGGGTGACAGTGAAATTACTTCCTAATTAAAATTTCATTACAGTACCCCTTGAGCACTCGACGCCGGGTTCGAAACGCCGCCAAAATGTGATATATCCGTTGCGGAATGTCACCTTTTGCATTCTGACGCCGTCGGTGTGGTGGCCGCGTTGGTCGCAGTGGGGGTGAGAATTTATGCAAATATGCAAAGGGTATGATAAATATTCTAACAGGTAGCTTGGTTTGTTCTCGTTGGTCATTACGAAAATAAACTAATTAAACGTTCTTGCGGTTTAGTTAAACTGATCTGAGTACAAAAGTGATAACTTGCACTATAGAATACTCTTGAAGAGAAAGAGTTTTTCGCCACAGATTTTTAAATAAATCAAAACTTCCAGCATTATTTACTGTATTTCACGAACTTTAACGATTGAATTTGTTTGAATTTAAGAAAATAATTTATTTTACTAAAATTGACATATTTTTAGTTTAAATAATTCCAAAAATATGCTGCATCAAATTTATTTTCGTTCGAAGGTGCAAATTTTATTTTTATGAAATTTGTCATATTATGCAAGTGAAATAGATATTCGAAAATAATTTAACAAATTCTCGTGTTCGTCTTCGTTCCTATTAGTGGCTGTTAACATTAATTAAAAACTTAAGTGGCTATCAATACCATTCAAAGCATATCTTTCTTGTTTTTTTTTATTAAAATAGATTTACCGTGAAGTTTTCCGATTAACGGTAAAGTAATGATTTTCAATCATTTTCAAACTATCTTCTCAGAGAAGAAAACTGATTCTTGTTCCAAAAAATTTCCTTTACAGATAACACTTTTCTCAAATTGTGCTTTAGTCGGTTGGGAGTCAATTACAATCAATTAAACAAATCAAATCAATCAAAGATCGACTAATCACATGATTCAAAAAACGTGTACATGTAGAATGTAGTGTTTTTTTTTTTTTAGCTTTTTAACATCAGAGCTGTTGTAGCAGAAAAGATTAAAGAGAAAGATTTAGGATTTCTGTATCTAGAGTATTCTGTATCTAGATTCTGTGTCTAAAAAAATTCTTTTGATTTTGGGAGTGAATTACAGATTAAACGACGTTTACCTTTAAGATTTGTTGCTCAAACTTGCACCTTTGTTAAACAATCAAAGTGACGGCTCTAAAACAAGTGTAAAGTGTAGGAAACATATTTACAGCAAAAGTGAAAAACTGGTAAAAACTGAAGACACTTCCATTAAAAATGAATAGCCTCCGTGTAATTTAAGTTTCCACTTCGAGCGCCACAACGTCCCACGACCAATTTTACTTTCAATCCGCACATACTTCACCAAGACGTCGCCTCGAGAATCGTTCTTGCTCCCGCGGTGGATTTGTATCGGTGCGCGATGAAAGTGTTCTCACGAGGTCTCAGATATCTCCCCCGGGAGACGATCCGATCGGCATTCTAGCCGTCCCGGTATGAAGCTATTTGCCATCGGGGTAATGCGTCATTAGAGTAGAGAGCCACGCTAGTAACTACTATCATATACCAGGCCCCTTTTCTATGGAGTTTCCCGGGATCGGTTGCGATCTGACCACCAGCCTGGCGGACCCGACGGGATCGGTGGCCGGTGTAATTCACACACTCACACCTCATCGGGACCGAAGAGGATCTGCTGATGGCGCATTTAGTGACTGTTGCTTTCGCTCAACGGCGTCCCCGGCAGCGCGTCCGTCTGGAAGCTGGTAATGACTCCATTAGCTCGGTGGCACGATACGATACTTGCCTCTCGCGGGGAAGATCCCGCGATCCCAAATGGGTGGCTAATAATTTCTGAATTAGCGTCGCCCCGCAATCGTCCGGCTTCGATCAGTTCTAGCTTAAGACACATTAGGGGACACGTCACGATCGCGATAGAAAATCGCACAAAAACTCTAACGAAATTGCTCGAACCCATGCAGCATACCACATGGGCGCAGTGCATTGGCCTTTCGGGATGATGGTGTCCGGATCCGCCGGCACCGGGGAGTGGACGGAAAGTGGAAAATCTGTCCCACCCGCAGAAGACGACACTGCGCGCATGGAAAGTCCAACCGGGCGAAAGCGAAAAAAATTAATTACTCTATCCCTCCCCCCCACTCTGTCACGGCGTTATGTCCTTGCCCTTGGTGTGCCACCCGTAGCTTCCATGGGAAGGTAACCCTACAGAATATTCTACCGTGGCCCGACGATCGGTGAGTCAGATCGAAGTAGATTCCGATTGAGGCTTGCGTGAGCCTCCACTGGAACTACGACCGCTGCGGCTGCGTTCGATCGTTCCTGACCGCTCAAATGGGGAGCCTTCGGGAGCAGAGTGCCCGGGGCGCATCCTCGCGGAAAGATGGTAAAGATTGGGAAACCTATCTATGGCTTTTTATGTGCCATTTTCGTTCGATCTTCTCCGCCGGAGGCTCCATTAGCGGAGCGGCCCGTGGGTCGTTCGTTGATGAAGAACTTTCAATTACATCACCTCCAATGGGACAGGGGAGGGTGATGGCGTTTTTTCCAGTTTCTTTTCCTATCTGTAAATCCCACTTTAATTGCTTCGATTCTACCGATGTCGGATTATCTCTTGCACTTTCTATCAGCAACAGATAAACGGGGCTGGATAGGCACACGTTTTTCGATTCGACGAATGATTATTGAGCATAAATGTTTATAAAATGGACAAACTTATCCAACCAAATAAAAAAATCATTTTACAGTGCTCGAAAAACATTATTCGACTGAAGTAATATTTTCCACATCCAAAGACACACCGATGCATAAGTTATGCATTGACTTTTCCCAATTTCATTTTCATGTCAGACTTCAGCAGCGGAATTGCTTTTATCGCTTTCTCATGGCGGTTGGCATTTCAATCGATCGCCTTTAGAACGCGCCAGGGCGCTAGGAAAGTTCTGCAGCTCGAAAGGCGTTGCGAAAGAGCACGTGTCACAGTTAATTAAACATCTAATTTCCACCACGATCGCCTGGCCTCGGGACCACGTGACCACCCATCCCGCCCGATCGGTCGATCGAGTCGCGTTTCGAGCCAGGCCAAAGAACCTTTTCCAACTCCTAGAACGCTCGATCGCAGCGTCTTGGCAGCGGCAGCGGAATGCGTGCAGTGGAATAAATTACTCCAAACAAGACGCCTTAATAAAGCTGTCAGCTTTCGTTCGATGCAAAACACTCGCCCGAGCGGTGAAGTACATTCACCCCTCCGGAATGCTTTCCACCTGGAAAGAGGATGGTCCTCCGGTAGGTATGGTGGCAAATGGCGGCGGGGTAGGATGCCCATCATTCTGAAAATCGTCCATGTGGAAATGATTACTGAAATAACGCTCAGAGCGTGATGTAAGGTGATATCATTTAATTAGCAGCAAGCAAATGCAAAAAGGGCCTTTCGAGCAATTGTGAAATGCATTCGAAGAATGTGGCGGATGATTACTATAATTTTAGAAGATTTTTTTCCCCCGTTGGACGGTGTGCTTATCTCGTGACCATTGCTGCCACGCTTAAATTTCATCTCACGCCAACAGACTCGTTGACACCTTCTTGACGTTCACAACTGGTACAAACGATACTCCGTGGGCTTCTGGGCGGCCATAAAAATCGTGAAAAAATGTGCGGGTGTGAAGATTTCATTGCTTATGACCCTTCAGTAACTACAGGGTGAAACAATGTTTTAAGCAGAAAACACAGCCTCCATGACACCAACTCAAAGATTTTGGATGCAGTTTCCAGTTCGCGTCGGGTGTGCAAACGCTGACACTGACGCCTCGAGATGGAACGTGATCTGCCCAATTAACGCCTTCAGAACACTTAAGACGTATTAATAATACAGCCGGGTAGCATCGGCAACGTGCAAGTTTGTAACAGATAGAATGAAATTCATTTCAGATTCCTTGCTCTCATGCTTTCAATATTCATCTTTTTATGCATTTTTATGGACCACAGTTATGTACTGATTTTATAATTATAAAAGTGAGCATTTCTGCTATATTTGTGTTGAATGAGCTGCAGATTGTAAGATACAAAAGACTAAGCAAAACATTAATTGTTTTAAATATTTGCCTGTTAAACTGTTCTCGGAACCCCTCATCTTTAGAAAGAAAAAAACCCTACAACAAACTTCTAAACAGACAACGCCAGAAGCTTTTTTCATGTTGGTTCAGTGGTTTATAGATAAAAACTGTTATGTTTGAATTTTACTAACTATAACACACCCATTATTTCATTTATTATTATAATAACAAAAACGTGTCACTGCTATTCTTTAAATAGCAATTGCATTTGGGGACAATGACGTATATAATAATAATTAAATCCATCATCAACTTTTTAAAACGGAATTTTCAAATGCAGCATGCGGGCAAACTACTCGACTTTTTATGGCAACTAATTTATTGCAGTAATCGAATCGGTAATATAACCGGTAATAACCGGTTGAACTTCACAATTCTTGACGTTTGTTTGTTTGTAATCGAAGCTCAAAGTTTTGCTCGTCTGCAAAAATGTGTATTTCAGGAAAATAGTTGCTGGTCCTTTCGGGCTACAGCATATAGAGGAAAATGCCAACACAAAAGAAAAAGGATAAGAAGGTGAAAGAAAAAAGTGAACCTCAAGCCACCGTCAACATCAAACAGGAACCGGAAGAAATTAAACCCCTTGCCGGATACATCGACGACCGGCTGGAGCTTATTCGGCAGGTGTTTTCCTGCGTAAAGCCGAAAGAAATCAAGTATCTTCTGCCGGATTTTCTAGAGGGAAAATCAAACGACGTCATCAAGGAGCGATGCTTGGACGAACTGCTCGGTATTTCCACCAAACGGTTGCGTTCCATCATCAACAACACAAAGTGTCCCACAGACACGGAATCGGAGAACTCCGATGTGGAAAACATAGAAGGTGCGTCCTTTTGTTTTGACGAAAAATTACTGTCGCTGAGCATCTATATTTCATTTCCGCTTTATTCCTTCTTTTTAGAGCACATTTCTCTGGATGAAATTTCGTCCGATTCCGACGATGATGCTAAACGTTCAGGGAAACGAAACAAGAAAGGTGAGAACTTCAATGCAGCGCTTCAATCAACGGCACGTAACGGAGTTCGATTGTGAAGTCAGGGGTTGTAGTAAATCCACTCACGACACAGTTTCCCGTTCGCAGAAATCCAAACCGTCTGCCATAACCGATGGCAAAGCGGATCATCGATTCCTGTGACGATATTCTTAGTGGTGCGATAATTGGTATTAAATATTTTCGCAGCATAAGTTTGTTGGCTTCTTCCGATGTTCTTACGAGAACAAAAGCGATTTGAAATAACTCTTGTTCAGACATAGCCACTGGTAACGAACAATCTTCTCCTTGACCTATTATGATCGCACTGGCCTCAGCTTCCCGTGCTGCATAATGAATACATTTAACCAGCTGGTTGTCTTCCGGCGAAATGCTGTGGTATGTCAATACCCCGGTACTATGCAATCGTTTTTGGTTGACCCCCTTGAGGAAGTTTTGAACATGAGGTAATTTGTCAATATCCACAATTATTGTGCTCGCCTCTGGCGTGGATGGCGGGATTTGGCCAGCGGTCAATCGGAAAAGGATAGTATGATTCTGAGGCTTTCTTTGCAATAACTTTTGGGATTCGCTTGTGCACAAAGCATCAAAGCATTCATCTTTGGAATTATCAAATTCATATTTACCATCACAGTTTCCAATAAATTGGATAGATTTCCTGTCCAAACCGGTTGCACCCAAAATCTCAAGCATAGCCTGATATGATACACTCGATGTTTTCAAGCTGGGAAATATAACAAATCGAACGCTTCTTTCTAGAATAGTTTCACACTCCTTGCGAATTCCCGAAGAAAATGTTCCGGATTCTTCTTCGGAAGAACTTGATGATGACGGATTCACAATTTCACAGCATGATTTGAATGTTCCACCTTGCAGGACTTTGCACGTTATATGGTCTGGCACAATTCTTTCCACCGTCAGCAGGACTTGGCCAACCGATAAAACACATCCAACTGATACGTCCAATCGATTGAAATTACTCACATACTTTACTTCATCAAATACTTGATTTTCGTAACGTTCATCATTTGTTATAGTAATAATTTGGCCTTCCGTTGCGCTAGCGAAACTTCTACCGTTTCCAAACTTCACACGCGGCTCCGGACCACTAAGCTCGCACATAACTCCGACTGATACATTCCAAGGTTTACACTCTTTAGCGTAATTTTCGATAGCTTCATTGCACCGGTCGAGCAGTGTTTTCAACTCCAATGTCGTAAAGAGTCCACAACGGATAAAGAAAAAATTAACACCATTTCGCAATGCCTGTCGAAGTGCTTCTAAACTCGTATCCAAGTGGACATTCACGGCTAATTTTTGCCAAAGAAAGGCATTAACACCAGTAAATGGCGTCATTTAGATTCTAATTTTTCTTCTCTTACAGGTGACAGCAACAAACAACCGGACGAAAGGAACGGCGAGGCAAAATGTGAGCAATTGATCTATAGTTCTATGCCTACTTTGACTGGACATGAGACGAATAATATGTTCGAATTGATTGTGAATATTTTCAGCCGAAAAAGAAATGACCGTGCTCGAGTTGCTCGAACTGCAGGCAAGGGCACGTGCGATTCGTTCTCAGCTTGCCTTGGAACCGGTTACTAAGATCGAAATCGACTCCGAGCACGAAGAAGACGGCCGCCATGGAGACATTGACACGGACGATGAAGGAAAACGGGGCACGCACCGGCGTACCGCCACGAAGGACGGCGCGGCTGGATCGAGCGGAGAGAATGGGAAGCAAATGAAACAGGAACAACTCAATCAACAACAACCGCGAAGGGTACGGTTGAAGAGAAATTTCCGCATCCGACAGGTTGGCGATGATGACGACGGTGACCAGGATACGTCGAGCAATCCGGCTTCGGAGAGTGTGCGTGGGAAATCTACCGATAATGCGGTGGAACTCGTTGAACCGGCCGATACAGAACCGGCGGTTATCGAAGTGCGCGAAGAACAAAAATCGCTCGAAAAGGAAACCGTGCCCGATGAGGGTGAAAAACTGCCGGAAGAAGAAAATCCGGTGGCCGAAACCGAACCGTTGGCGGCGGAAGACACTGCACAAAAAGGATGTGCAATCGGAAAACGGGGACGAAGCTTCAAAACAGCCCATTTTAAAGGATGCTGCTGAAACCAACCCCAGTCCCAAACGGGACGCAGAACGGGAAAGTTCGCCAGAGGTCATACCGGTCGAGGCCAGCCCTGAAACGCTCTGTATATCTTCCGATTCCGAAGAGGAACGTCTAGCGAAACAACGGGCTTCCATTTTCGTTCCAAACATTGAGGAACTTGACCGTCAGGCGAAGGAAAAGCCACCTCCATCGCCACAGCAAACGGCCGAAGATACAGAGCCGGAAGAGGGCGAAATTTCTGAGGATGAAGCGGTCGTTCCTCCACCCGCAGAAGAACCACCAACTGTTGTCGAAGCTCAAACGGAGGCGGAAAAAGAAGATCACGGTGATCCGAGCACATCCGCGAACCTTATGGAATCGGATGAAAACGAAGCCAATATCACAGAGGAAGGCAACGAAGCATCCGGCGGCTTAAACAAAGGCGACACCTCCACTGAAGTGGAACAAACGGAAACCACCCACAAGGAGAACGAAATTCACCATCTTTCCTCGGGCAGTGACGAATCCGATACCGACAGCGACGGTTCTTCGTCGAGTTCGTCCTCGGAAGAAGAGGAAGGCGGATCAAAGGTGGAACAAACAAAGCAGTTGGACACTTCCGCCCAAGACGACGCGGACATTGTGGAAATTCACGATTCCGGCGACGAGAATCTGCTGCTGGAGGAAAAACCGGTCGAAGAGGAGGAAAAATCGTGGAACTCACGCTGGCTAAAGAGTAACCGGGTGGCCAAAGTGATGGCTGCCTCCCGCCTCGGTAATAAGGTTCGCGAAAAGCTTAAAAAACAGAAGCAGAAACAGCAAGCCGAACAACAGGAGCAGGCGGCCACGGAAACGGCGGAGGTCGCACAACCTTCCCCGAAACCAGCGGAAGCCACCGTGGTGGTCCCGGAACTGCCGGCAAACGTGGAGGTCGGATCGGTGGAGCACTACCGGGAACTGGTAGCGCAGCAGGAAACCAGCAAGGACTAAAGTAGCTCGAAAGCATTTGTAGACAAAACATAAACTAAGAATAAAGGAACAGCAACTCTCTTTCTTTCAATAAAACCCCAACGGTGGTCTAATGGCATCCTACATGAGTCGTTTAATACTTTATTTTCTAAACTAATTGTTCGTCTACGTAGGGAAGGGAAATTGATTTACGTTATAGGAGCGTGAGACCGGGGCCAAGTTAACACCAACTTTGCTTGTTTGCCATTCTGTTAGGGCAAAGCGCGTCGTCCCCATCCGGTAAGTTATACATTCGGGGGCCATATCAACGGCAGGAGCTAGTAGAGTTTTGCATAAATAATAGTTAACTCTAATGGATTAGGAAGAGAGTGAAGGAAACACGGACCATTGGGGCATACATATTACACACATTCACAATCCCTCACGGTGCTTGATCGATAAATACGCGGGTGGAGGTTGGAGCAGCGTCCGACCGTGACCGCTTGTTTCCGCTGCTTTAGGCAAAATTAAAATTACTAAAGTCCGTCTTCAGCTGGATCGTTGGTTTCTGCTGCTGGGCGGCACTGTTCCGTGCGGCCGCGTTCGCCGCCTCACTCTTGCTCTTTTGCAGCGACGCATTCAGCTGGCTGCGCTTGATGGCCGCTTCTAGCTTGCGCCGGAGCTCCGGTGCCTGCGCCATCAGTGTTTTGAACTCCTGCGGATACTTTGGCCCAATCTTCATCAGCCACTGGATGGCATGGTCGTTCAGTGCGTTCGTGTACTTTGTCGTTGGCTTTGCGCTGAGGGAGCCTCCTCCTCGTTGTTGTGGCTGCTGCTGTTTGTCCGGATCGTCCAAATAGTTGATGAGGATCGGGACGAGCAATGTGAGCATTTGAATTCCTAGAAGAAAAAAGGAAATAAATTTTTTAGTTATTTGTCATTGTAGTGAAAACAGAAACGAACAGGCTATCTATACACTAAAGAAATTAATTTCGAGTTCAAGAAGTTACCTTGCATTAATTCTCCTTTGTTGTTTATGTTAGCATGAAATATTAGAAAAATCATATAAGAAATTGGTAATGGTTTAAAAACAGTCTCCCAAAAAATAAAGTGAGTTTAGGCAAAATGCCCCCCTTAAGCGGAAAACATTAATTTTTCGCAATCCATACAAGAAAAGCAATCCAAAAGATCGTTGTTGTACCCTCTCTTGTGTCGAAAAATAATAAAACGACTTAAAACATATCGATTGTTATTAAACGAAGATTTAAAAGAGCTACGCGTTGTACCACAAATGCTTTAAAATTGTGGAACAAAATGGCCCAAATAGTGGGGTAGAACGCCCTTCTGTTATTCCAATGAAATTTACAGGATATAATTCAATATGTCTCAAATTGATAGTTTGTTTATTGTGGGTGCAGAATACGAACAAATTTGAGTTAGTATAGTTGGGTCGCATTGTTTAAGGTTACAAAAACTTGAGTTTGTTGCCTTACTTTTGAGGCGGTCATTCAGCCCCAAATAAGCCGGTGCATATTGGCCCTTGATGAGGATGTGTTCATTTTTCATCTCGACACCGAGAATGCAAGGATTGTGAATCCAATTCTGTTTAAAAATTTTAAAGTACAACGTTCACGTTTGTTCAAAAGATGAACTTTGTAACGGCGCAGCTGAATGTAACGGGCTGAGCACCAGGATGACTTTTGACAGTAGAACGCACGAGGAAAAGGATATAAAGGGCACCACAGGTCAGTGGGAAACAAATTTAAAACGAATAAAGGACCAAGTTTTTAGTTTTCCCTTTAACGGAATACTCAGAAAATTCCTGAAGGTTCATTCCCTTTTCTAACTCATGTTGCATTCGCAACAACGTTCTTAATATAGTTTAGGCTTAAACTTTCGTAGGGAAATCTTATTTGTTTTCAGAAATAATTAGATTTATCTGGTTTTCTCGAATAAATCTTACTGCAGAACCGTCCAATTCACGAAGAATGTCGTAGGCACGCTAATGAACATATTACATCTGAGAATCCCTACATCCATAATCCATTATCATCTAAGAAACTTGGTATTACTTCATTTTGATTTAAATAGCGTAACTCTGCTAAAAAATTGTCGATGCATTTTACCCCACCGGGGCATTTTGCCACATTTTCTCCAACACCAGTTTAAATAATCATCTAATCGTTTTTACAAAATTAAAGGAATCGAAAGACGCATTTTTTTGTAACCCTCGAACCCAACAGAATAGATACGAATTGAATAAACTATAAATAAACTTACGATTCTGTGGTTCGGCCAGCGCGATCAGCGTTTCCACCGTCGTCACGCCCTCGACCACCAGCGCCAGCTCTTGTTCGTTCGTGGGATTGCGTGCCTGCTCCGAGTAGAGGTGCTCGATCAGCCGTGGCGCAAGGGCGTGGATGTACGGCGTCGACACCTTCAGGTCGGCGTTGGCAAAGATCGAACGCATCGTCTGGACGCACTTCAGGCGCACCGGAAGCGACGCACTCTGAAAGCACTGCCGGAAGTGGTTAATGCACGGGTACTGCAGGTTCGGCACCGAAACCACGGCCGACGGTGAGTGCAGCAGAAAGACCGCTATCGCCAGCATCACCGTCACCTCGTCCATCTTCGTCTCCTCGCAGCCCGTCTTCGTGAGGTCGATGATGCGTCCGAGCGCACTCTGGAGCAGCTTGCGCCACTCGTCGCCGGACTGCTCGTGCTTACCGTACCGGTCGGTGGCGAGCGTTCGCAGCAACTGCACGGCCACCTGCACCACGTTCGTGCCGGCCGTCAGCGACTCGTCGTGCACCGACTTGGTGGCCACCTCCTTGATGACGCCCGTCGTGAGGTACAGGATGGTGGGCAGGATCGAGAGGGCCCCGAGCGGCGAGCAGAGTTTCGTTAGATCGTTCAAACTCTGGATGGCATTCGCTACCAGCAGGCTGTTATCGTCGCCGAGCTTTATGAGACCGTGCTGGGCCCGGGCCAGTTGCCGCTGCAGCTGCTCGTTGGCCACCCGTGTGCTTTGCGATGGATTCATGTTCGGTATCTGTCTCGCCAGAAGGCATAGGACCACCTCCAGCACGGCGTACACTAACGACTTTCCCGGAAGGATCTCACCTTCTTCACCTCCTTCACCCAGGTAGTCAACATCGATCGTGCTACCGCTAGCATCCTCCACCGGCTCCTCGTTCCCATTTTCTCCCTTCGTCCCCCCTTCCTCACCACCACTGCTAGGACCGTTTGCAACCACTAGCTTTCTTCGTTCGTCATTTTTCTCCCGCTCAAGACACTCGTTGGCCGCGGCGATCGTTTGCTTGAGGATGGAAATGCACAGATACTGAACCTCCACACTGTCACGCGTCAGGATTAACCGATGCAGCACGTTGCACAGCTCGACCGGTAGGGTCTTGTTCTGCATCAGCATCTCCCGCGACCAGTGCGAGTCGAAGATGGTGTACAACGCTTGCAGGCACGCGATCACACTGTCCAGCTTCTCGTTCGTCCTCGTACTGCACAGCGCTTCCATGCAGATGCCAAAAATAAGATGGAACCGATCGGCACTTAGGCTACCGTGCGAAATGGTCGGCACCGTCGGTGTCGAGCCCGACTGTCCTCCCCCTCTGCTTCCCGGTGGTGCCAGCGAACCGACATCGTTCGCGTTCGCTTTGTCCTCCTCCTGCTCCTGGGAAAGCCGATGCTCACCCTTGACGAACCCTTCCGCGTTCAGCCAGAGAGCTGCGGCGTACAGAATCGGTGGCCAGGAGATCAGATAATGCGGTTTCGAAAGATTCATCGTGTCGTTCGTGTAGAATGCACCACCATCGTGCGGCAACTGGCTGGCGTACTCGGCCGGAAGGGAAAGCAACGCATAATCCTTCAGCGCCGCCAGCCAGTGCTTGGAGAGGTTGTCCAGTTCGGGTTGTACCAGCGAGAGTAGGCTTTCGCCGCGGCTTTCAAAATCTCCGAACTCTTCGTCAAACGCGAGCCGGTTGAATTCCTTCGGCTGTGCCGTTGACGACAGCGATTGGCCACCGGACACCGTGTGGAGGGTTTTCAGCATCTGACTAGCCGGTGCTGCCCCGTGTCCCACCATGGCCATGATGTACACCTGACCCCACGCCTTCAGGATGCTCAGCTTCTCCAGCGTGGCCATACTTTCGTTGTAAAGCTGCGTGCTGTTCGTTCGGCTGTTCAGTTTGCTCAGGTTCGACACCAGCAGCTGATGGACACGCCGCAAATCGTTCAGATCCCGCGCTACTCCGGATCCGATCCACGCGCTGCATACCTCGCAAGCGGCCGCTGTCACGTGCGATGGTGTATCCTGCGAGAACGCTGGCCGTAATGCGGCTCCAACCTGCGCCTGGAACTGCTCGAGCAGCAGATGACCGGGAAACTCTGGCTCCGGGACGTGCGCAAACTTATCGATGATTTCTTGCAGCGTCTTTAGGCCCTCCAGCCGGAGCTGGTCGGAATCGCTCGTGGCCGCCATAAATGCCATCCGGATCAGATCGGACAAGTGTAGCACCAGAAAATCGCCTCTCGATTTGGTCATCTGCATTTCCTTCGCCGCGACCAGATCGAAGTGGTTCGAGCTGGCATTCTCGCAGGTGGCGATCACCTTGCGGACACATTCGGCGGCAAAGACACGCGTCGGCCAGCGTGGTTGTACGGCCGGATGTGTCGCCTGATGGTCTTCCGCGTGGAACTCGATGTTATCATCATCATCGTCGTCGTCATCGTCATCGTCGGCATCGTTTCCGTCCCCGACGATAGAGCCGGTTGTTCCGTCCTTTCCAGCTCCGGAAGCTCCACCACTTCCGGCTCCTCCTGTACCGGCGGCAGCGCCACTTCCGGTGGTGTTCGAGGTACCACCGTCGGCCCCAACGGAAGCATCCGATGCCACCGTCAGCACGTTCTTGCACATGCTCAGCCACTGCGACAAATTCTCCGCCGCCAGGATCTGCAGCATCGAGGTGATCGTATCGTGGATGTTCCGTACCATCTGACTGTCGCTTTCCGTGTCGAGCATTCCGAACAGAACACCCGGCAGCCCGTAGTCGGACAGTGCGTACCGATCTTCGTCGCTCACCAGGTTGGCCGCGTGCTCACAAACCTCCTTCGCTTCGCGGGTTGTCAGCTGCCGTAAACAGGAGACGGCCGCCTTACGCAACGTCAGATAGTTACTGCTAAGGTTCTGACACAGATTAGGAACTAGCGAAGATAGGTTGACATTTCGTGGCGCGAAGAGGTGTAGCTGCTGGAGGCAACCGGTTGCTTCCGCCTGCACGAGCGGATCCGAGTGCGCCTGCATGATGGCCGCCGCACAGAGGAACGACGAGCGTGCGGTCGCTACGGAATTGGAATCACCCTGCAGTTCCGGGCCGATCGTCGTAATCAACGCACTCAGCACCCGCCCAATGCACTGGTGAACGTCCACATGCGACTGAGGAACCGTCAGGAGTAGCTTCAGGGCGAGTGAAAGCGTTGGCTCGACGTACCCTCGGAACATGGGCCCACCGGAGTCCGCTATCAGTGAGAGGGCGTACAATGACCACACCTGCACCACCGGGGAACTGCCATCCTGGGCAAGGGCCAGCAAAATCGAAACACTCGTATTCAAGTGCTGCGACGAACCCATTCCTCCGACGTACCGATGTAAACACCCGAGCGCCAACGAGTGTCCCGTCCGTGTCACCACATCGCGGGCCGATTTTAACCGATCGAAGCTGGTCTGTGCCAGTTCGGCCGTTACCCGCGAATCGCCGACCACCTGCGCGATACGACCCAACGCTTCGCCGGCGGCACAGCGAAGGATCGGATTCGCGCTGGTCAGTGCGTTGATGATCAAGTTCGTGGCACTCTTCCGCACGTCGTCCTGCCCGATGGCGGACTTCGTCTCGGTCAGCCCCTTCAGGCCGCTCAGTAGCGCCGTAAAGATGTTCATCTGGACCGCCTCCTGGCGGGAACTCTTGGCGTGCTTAATGCACTCGCCAAAGTGCTCGAGCATCTGCAGCCGGTGTTTGTTCGCCACCTTCGGGAAGATCAGCCCGAACAGCGTCACCGACATGTCGATCACGGCCACACCGAGCGGTAGCGGACCCGGACACTGCTCACCGGGGGCGATCGCACGATACAGGCAGCAGGCGTCGTGCTCCAGTGCACCGGAACCGGCCGCACTGTTCGGTTGAAGCTGCAAATGTTTCAACATTAAAATCAATATCATTTGCACGGACAGTAGATAAGTTAGGGGTTTTTTTTAAATGATTCAAGCACCAAAGGAGTGCTAAGTACACACTACCACACTCTACGAAAAATTATAAGCTCAACAGATTAAACAAGCATCAGTTGGAATGAAGACAAATGAGGATTTAAAATGAATGGAATAAATTATTTGCTTTCACGGTAAGTACACTTTTTTTGATACAAATTCAGTTCGTTCCAGTGCAAAACAAAAAGGCAAAAACTGTAACAGGCGCTAGTTTTTCTCAAAAGAAAACAAAAATAAAAAAAATAAAATTTGAAAGAGAAAACGAAGCACCAGAAAGTGAACCAAGTGAAATCATTAGAAAGATCAAAACAAATTACTTTGTAGCACAAGAAGAACACAAGAGTTTAGGAAGAAATTATAATGAAATTGTTTCATGAACTGAATGGAAAACTGTAATGGAATATACATCTGGCGCTTGTTTTGCTCAAAGAGAACAAAAAAAAATTAGAACTTAAAATTCAAAAGAGAAAACTAAGCACCAGAAAATGAATCAGGTGAAACCATTAAAAGGATCAAAACATTATACTTGAAAGCACAAGAAAAAAACAAGAGTTTAGAAAGTAATTATAATGATATTGTTTCAATTAACCCGAATACTTGAAGATAATTGAAATGCATCATTAAATTTGTAGCCAAAAAAGAAGGCTACTTTTTTACGTGTAGTGTGATTCTAGTACAGTTTTATTTCAACAAATAACGGAGACTTTGAAAATTTAGTCAATCATCAGAAACCATAAACAGAAAATAAACAATTATCCGAGGAAAAGAATTAGATAATTTGAAAGGAAAAGTAATTTTACCAGCTGATGTAAGAAACAAAATGAAAATATCTGCCTCGATGCAGTTCATTAAACCAATTCTTCCTCACTAGCAGAGAGGAAATCATAACATACAAATGAGAAAATTATTCTTATGGGTTATTTTTAATCGAAAAACACCTTTTGCATAAGGTTTCAAATTATTAGAACTGTTTAATTTAATTGTTTTTAAAGCACCATCCCGAAAAGTGCTGGAATTTTTCGTAAAATGCCAAATTCCATGAACGTAAAAGGCGTCCCGAGAATGGATGAAAAATACAAAACATTACAAAAATGAAGCAAAACATGGTACTGGTGACGTGAAATGCTAAATTAACGAAGGTGAATACATGGGAAGTGATATGGTACGGTAAAATGTAAAATGAAACTTCGGGACAGTCGAAACGTGCGTGTTTCAAGACGCGTAAAAGCTGGCAGAGGATTTGCAAGCACAAAATGTCACAATATGGGCAACTAGGGAAACGTTCCAACTTACGTAGTCACCGTCTGCTTTACGGTTCGGTTCCATCTGGGTTTTATATTTTGTTCGTACATTATGTTCAAAATGTATAGGTGTGTGTTTTGTTTTTTTTTGTGGATGTATACATGCCATTACCGGTCAGCACACCACCATTAGGATTGTGTTTTACAAAAGTTACAACGCAACGGAAATGGGGAGCAACAACGGATATGGATGAGAGATAGAAGGAAAAGAACAACATGAATCGTTACACTTCGAACAGTGTGTGTTGCGCATTGTTGCTTCACTACCGTTCCGCCCCCTTTCGCGGTCCTCCGCAAGGTTCGGTCAAATACTCTACACGCATGGCGTGTGTATATTTGAGCGAAAACTGCGTGACACGGCAGAAGGATGGGGCGGGAACAACGGCGGGACGATCGAATCCCGCGTCTACACTCACCTGGTCCTCGATTGTGCGATGGTCGGTGTCCTGCAGCCAGGTGCCGAGTATGATCGAATCGTTACCGTGACACATCTGCCGTAGGAACGAGGTCGTCGTGTTGGCCGGATTTTCCGTCAGCGTGAACTCCGACACGAGCATCCGGAGTAGGTGCGTATAAGACGATTCGAGGGCGGTCGCCGGCAACAGGGAGAGTGTTTCGTACAGCCGCAGCCGTACCATGGCCGTCGGGGCCTTCAGGTGTTGTCCGTAGGTTTTCAACACAGAAGTTATGCTAAAACAATAAGAGAATGAAAGAGCACAGGTTTACTATTGCGTTTTTTAAATGGAAAACTTCACTTTTTAAGGTTGAACAAATTGTTTTAAAACTTTACGTCACTATATTCAGATAAATTTGACAGATCTGGAAATGTTACTTAAGATATCAGAAAAAATACCAAGGCATTACTAAATGCAATAATATCGAACTATTTTATTATATAAGTTGGTAAACCGGTTTGATTGGATTTTTATAGATGAAGATTAACCACCAATAAAACAGCCATTCTTTAGTTTAACAATTTTATAGTGAAGTGTAAAGATACCAAATTGAAGTCATCTATTCCGTACCGGAAATTAACGAAAACCGTGCAAACTGTGCATTTCTATATCCGTATCCAGGCAACCAATTGCTCGTTTACTTCGATATCGTTGCGTCTAGTAATCCTTGGGTTTTTTTCCTGATAGCTTAAAAAATGCTTATTTCAGTGCTCTCAAATGTATCTGAATATTAGAACCCAAACATTAATAATAATTTGTCTAGCACCTTATGTGATACTCACTTGATCAGCATGGCAAGCGCACTTTCGATCGGCGTCAGCAGTCGACGCGTAATATCATCCGTCACCAGTTCCGGACAATGCAGCAGGAAGCTGTGCATCACCGATAATGCCCCAGCACGGCCCTCCAGCGTGACCTGCCAGGTGAACGCATCGCCGCGTGCCTTCTCCGATTCCAGCTCCTTCGTCGAGCGTGGGAACGCGTTGCGCCAAAGTAGAAGCATCCTCGGTAGCAAACCTTTCACCACCGGAACGCCCAGCGTCATGATGCCACCAATCAGCAACCATCCGGCCTGCGTTCGGTTCAACGACAGGCGACTGTTTTGACTAGCCGTACGGAGCAGCTCTTCGGCCGTGTTGAAGATGACTTTCCCCCGTGTGTGCGGTATGCCGAGCGGCGAATAACGCACCCCACCGAGGACGGCCGCCAGAGCCCCGCTGTACCCGGAGATGGCGTCCGGTGAGGTGCGCATCTTTTCGATCGCCTCTATAAACCGATCGATCAGTGGCGTGATCTGGCTCGGTACGGCTACACAAACGCACCGCAAACACCAGGCCGCCGCTAGCCGGGCGGCCATGCAGGGATGTATGAGCACCGCACAGACGGCATCGATGAAGTTCAGCTGCTGATCGGCCAGCAGGTTTTGGGCCGTTGTACCGAGCAGCAGCACCAAACTGCCCAACTCCTGCAGGGCGCACACGAGCAGATGTTGACTGAACAGGGTCTCCTGGTTGGAGTCCTTGGCATTTTCCGGATTGAAGTCGATCGAGTTCATCTGCTTGGCAATAAGATGGATCAGCTCTTTGCAGGCGGATGATTGTGCCTTCTCGCCCAGCATCTTCCCGATGACGGAGCGCAGGATAAAGTTGATGCACTTGCGCGAGTACACCGCATCCACGTGCGACGAGGCCGCCTTCGGGTTCGCCACCAGATCGAGCACGTGCACGAGGAACGATTGCATGTTGCGCTCCAACCACAACCCACCCATGGTCTGCACGAACACGACGTACGCGTGGGTTACACCGACCCGTACCTCACGGTTTACACCCGAACTGCCCTTAATAATCTCTCCGGTACCCTTCAGGAACGACACACCACCCCGAAGGAAGCCGGCCATCAGAACACCGAGCGCTTCGTCCAGCGACACCGGACGTAGCGATTTCGTGCTCGACGAGGACGCCGTCATGCTGCTAAAATTACGCAAACTGCCGTTCTGCGTGCAAGCGATAAGCGTACCGAGCAGTTTGGCCACCGCACACCGTACCTCGTAGTTGCAGCTATCGAACGCACGGAAGCACAGGGACGCCAAACTTTCCAGCTCGGTCGTGTACAGGAACGGTGCGTGCTTCGTCATCTCGAGCAGACAGTTGGAGGCCGCCACGCGGACCGCCATCACGCGATCGGTCAGACAGTACCGGACCGCCTTGTAGATGTCTTTGTGCACGTTCGAAATGGCCGAACCCATGCCGGCGCACACCTTCTCCAGCGTCATCATGATTTCGATGCGCGACTGCGATTCGGCGTTCTTGAGCGATTTCAGCAGGATCTGTACCGTTTCCTCGTACGATCGGCCCATCATACGGCCGAGCTTCTCGTACATGCAGCCGACCACGCAGGTCGCCGCCAACCGCGTCGGTAGGTAGCTGGGCGAATCATCCTTGTTCTTCAGTATGTCGTTGCACTTGTTCACCGTCTCGAACAGCAGAAACGTGTCACCGACCGAGAACAGGGTGGCCAGGCAGCGTGCTATTAGCTTGCGCGTTGGTGGCCCCGGCGCACCCTGGATGTGCTGGGTCAACTGCTCCACCAGCTTCTTCTGGCAGCCCTTGATGTCGGACTTTTGCGCCGCAACCAGCACCTTGTCTAAGAAGCGCAACCACTCGAAGATGAACACCGGCCGCTTCTGCTCGGGAAGCTGAGCGAGGGCGGCCTCGTTCAGCGTGAGACTGTGTGACAGCTCCATCCTGGCGGTCTGTTCCGCTTCCTCTTCCTCCTCGTTGTATCCGTCACACGGATTCGCTTCCGATGACTGCAACTGCGGGAAGTGCTTCAACGATGATGTCGCAGCGTCGCGAATATATCTGCAATTTTGCAAAAAAAAACAGCATATGAATATTTTGTTTTAAAATAAATCCAAAAAAAGCGAAGATCGAGTTGGAAACTCAACACTAAACATGAATTTTACTTTTTTCGGTATTGCATTTTTGTTTAGTTCCCCGGTTATAGAAAAAATCCATTTAAAAAAAATCTTAATCAAATGTTAACAACTGTGGTATTACATTCTAGAAAAATTCAAATCGAGGGCAGATAACATAAGAAATGTGTTTTTTATGCTGCAGTGTTTGAGTTTTTAGGTGTCATATTAAATACAATATTTTTCGAGACTTTTACTATTCAATCTAGATTTAACCGTTGCAACAATTTTCATATAATTTTTATGTTATAAATTATCCAAATGTATCATGTTTATGATACAACGACGTATAAGCATTGAAGTTTTAATTTTAATTAGCTTTAATATGTCTACATTTCATTTCTGCACATTCACAATTTCAGATTACTGTACTTTGACTTTTTGAAAATATTTCCCTCGTATTTGAACTACACAAATTTCCAAAAAGAGATTTTTGACGATTACATAGGTATAGCCCGAATACAAGCACTATTTTAACTTGTTACATTAAAATGAAATTTGAAATAGACATCCTTGAGATTTAACGAAGGTTTAGTTTATTCAAATTACCATTTATGTTTGGTAATTTGTTTTTTTTTAAATATCTTTGGCTTTTCTTGTAAGTTATACACAAATGTGTGAATAACAAATCTCTTCTTGTTGCAATTACATTTTCCCATCATTCTTATTTATTAATCCCAGTCTTTTTGATAAACTTCATAACCAAGTTTTGATTTGTCTTGTTTGTACGGACTATTGAAATATGGATTAAAAAAGGATTAAGAAAATTAAACAAAATTATGAGTGTTTCCAACAGCAAAATTGGTCTTCAAGAAGGACCGGATAAAAATATAAATTAAGAATTTTTAGGAAAAATTAAATGTTCTGTCCCTTCACCATATTAAAGAGGCATATTTTACAGCTGAACATAAACAAAAATATAGAAAATATATTCAATTGCATGCTTTACTCTGTCCTTTAAGAGTACATTTTTCAAATTTTCTCGTAGACCACCAAAACCACATGATGAACATAATTTATAACATATTTTATACGAACGGAAAACATGTCTTCAAGCTCAACTAGAGACGTTCCAGCCGGTTGACCAGTGAGTTCTCTTGCG
>KE525264.1:48907-81790 GCA_000441895.2 Anopheles sinensis | reverse complement strand
GATTACGATATTTGACCGAATTTTGTGATTTTCCGAGCACATGTCTTACAGGTAGCTTCGAGCCGGTTTGTTTAAGTGACTTGGCCTCGATCGCGTCATCTGTATAACAATCTCCATCTTTTCTAAGTTTTTCTTAACTATTTTGCTGGTTTAAAGCGACATTCTGGTCCAAAAACGGAATGATTAAGCCATTTTCTTTCTGCCTGTCGTTACGGCCTTTGTTGCAATTAGAGCCCCGCAGTCACTGTATTTGGCCGGACCAAGGCTTCCAAATGATTTTTCAACCTGTCCCTATAAGTGACCAAATAGTTAAAAATTCATATCAGCTGAATTCGGTGGACAAGAAATGTCTAACAAAATCAAACAAGTTCGTTACGTCTATAATGCTGAAAGTTTTTTACACGTTATCAAACGAAGACGGTTTTGCTGTTTTTGGCCACCGCGGATTCAATTTTAATGATAAAGTTCTCAAACATGTTCTGAATTTAAAAGAAATGCTACTCTTTATGTTACATTCAACAGGAAGATGCTAGCGTTTTCCGTTTTTGCAGGAAAAATCGTTAAAATTTGTCATTTTTTTTAATGCATACGTTAAATGAAATACTGCAGCACATATTCCTTTAAGAAGGTCTTATTATTATTTCGTAATTATGTTTTAGTTTCACGAAAGACGGCATATTGCCCTGAGTAGGGTATGATTAACCGAAAATCATAATCCAGCCTAACCAGAATTGTTTGGCCCAGAATTACACAGAAGAAATAACGACAACCATTCGAAGCAACGGCAAACGATACGTTTCCAATTTGAACTTTATCGTTAACAGTAGACTGTGATGTAGCCCTGCATTTTTTAATTCCATCAGTTTGTTGAACCCTGCATTTGGACAGCTCCAAAAAATTGTAGTGATGTTAAAATTAAATCCCTCAAGGGATTCGAATCTTTCTATTCAAATCCATCCTGAGATCTGGATCTCCGAATCAGAATCCCAATCCGTCAAACTGTTGTGGTGATCAACAAATTAATGGCGGTCTAGAAATCGGTTATCCTAATCTAAACCCTAATCAGATCGCTACTGATAACTCGTCTTTTTGCGTAGTTAAACATGCCACACATTTCCGATAAGAGGTGCACCGCAGTAAGTAGTCCTGTTGATCATGCAAATCATATCATAGCGTATGGAAACGCTGTTCTTCGCAGTTATTGTAAATCGGTCACAGTGATTCTTGTTTCTTCAGGGTACGGTAAACGAAGCGTAATTGCTAGTGTAATCGTGTTACTCCCCAGCCTAATCTATCTAAAAGAATCTTGGGCTTCATACCCTGTAATTGCATGTGAAATCTTGTCAAAATGTAAACAAACGAACCAATAGTTCATTCGATCGCGTTTTAACCGAATATTGATACAACGTATGTAGATGATAGGAGTAGTTTGTGGGTTTTCAATAATAAACAACACAATAATTGCCGTAGCTTCTAAAAACTTCTGCAGCTTATACCAAAAATTTGCTTGCGACTCATCGACCACAAATGATGCAAAACGTAAACAAAGCATAGGTTACGCTTGACCATAATATCGACGATACTCGAGAAACCGGTTAATTCACGATAGCATTAGCGATTACCCTTCGTTTACCATGCCTTTGATTCGAATCCCAAACAAATCAAATCTGATAGGAATCTCAAACAAATCCAATCTGATTCGAGTCCCAATCGAATCAAATTTCAAATGTCAATTTGAAAATGGGATTTGAATCCATAGAATCCCTTTAGGGATCGAATCTTCGAGTTTTTCGATCCCGATTCTGCCAACACTAAAAAATTGTAAACAACCCCCGGCAGAAAACACACATTTTCGTTCGGAAAATTCGCTGATGTTACGTGCAAAATGAATATGTTCAGGCAGTTTTTACCGATTTCGCAACAGCTTTCAAAATGCCTAGCGGTAGTGAGTTCACAGCAAGCATCCACCATACTACAAAGGTATGTTAGCAATCGTTATTCATTACATAAAATACATCATTTTTCGTTTGTGTTTCCTACCTAATCTCCAGGAATGTGGTATTACCTGTGCGCACCATTGCTACCACGAGCCCGCGAAAAGATTTGATGGAGTTTTTCGACGACAAGAAAAACTGGGGCGAACAGGAGGTAAAGCATGGCCGGGGATGGACGAAGGATGATCTGCGAATTAAATCCAACAGCGATTTGCACAAACTCTGGTTCGTGCTGCTAAAGGAGCGCAATATGCTGCTTACGATGGAGCACGAGTGCAAAGAAAAAATGGAACTATTCCCCAGTCCCGAGCGGTTGGATAAGGTAGGGAAGCTGTTTAATTTCACAGAAGTGTTGTCGTGATGAATGAATAACTCCTTCCCTCATTCTAGGTAAAGGAGTCGATGGAAAACTTGGAAGAAGTGGTACGGGAACGGAACCGTGCGTACTATCTGCTGGAAACTGGCGAAACCGGTGAACGTCCTGGGCGGGTCGTACCGAATGAGCTCGGAATACGGTTCTTCTATCGCTCGTTTGAGCACGTTATTCCAAAGTTTGCCAACCGCAAGTGGAACGAACGGCACAAGTTTACGTTTGGTGGTTCGGCCGTGTGGAAATTCCTCCGCCTGTATCGCGAGAGACTGTACAACGAGAAGCGAAAGCTGCGCAATAGGGAACGTAATGAGGTGATCCATTTATTGCGCCGATTCCCCAACATTGACCGGGAAACGCTAGCCCAGCGATTCCCATCGGTCGATGTGGAAAAGCTGTACAAACTGGATAAAATCCGTATCAATCAGTCAGCACCGAAAGGCTCGTAAATGTGTGTCACTGTAAATGAAATAGTTGTGAATACAAGAACCATAAACTACCCAAATATTGGTTTTTGTTCTCTGGATTTACCATATCATACGAATGAAAACTAAATGTGATTTCGAGTTGTATTGAATACATTTGTTTTTTTTTATTTCTTATCATTTCACCATCCGTTGGATCCGCTCCATACTGTTGTTACTGACTGTAGGTAGATGTACTTGTTTGTTGTTTGTTAATGCATTGTTTAATATTTGTTTATTTATGCTTATATCATTGCTCCTCTCCCGTTGCGCTGCAGTTTGTTACAAGCGTTTACTATGCATTTCTTCTACCCCTTTACAAAACCCATTTTGAATGGACGAAACGGCGATAGTGTCGCCCGGCTTTTCGCTTTCTTGCGTCAAACGCAATCGCCAACGCATTAAGGACATACGGCGACACCCAACGGTTCTGTCCTGCGTGCACAACAATCTGGATTGTTGACCCATCCTTCAGGGTGGTCAATTAGTATTCCTTCTGTGGATTAACCCTGTGAGTGTGTGTGTGTTGTTTTTTTATAGTATGTTGTAATTATCGCCATCTTACAGATTCCCCTTCAAGAGGCAATATGCTACACACTGCTTACACTACCGACTGCAAGTGTATTCGAGCGTTTTGCACATTTTTCTAGGCTATTGCCGTCTTTGCTAAGGATGGTAGCGTTTGTATTACAATGTCCTGCCCTTCATACTTTAAAGTGGATAATTTCCATTAGCAACATATGAGAGTAATTGATGAGAGAAAAGCTTTTATCATTTTCGTTTCGTAGTACCTGTCGACATCTACAAGGAAAAGGCCGCTCCGCAATCTATTTTCTTTTACTTCCCTGCGCCACTTCTTCTTTTCTTCTATTGTTTTTTATTTTTCATTTACCCAATTCCTAGTGCAAGTCCTTTCTGTGGCCAACGATTCGTGGGGCCCTTTGGCCAATCTTCCACCAATAAGCGTATGTACTGCGAGCACATTGAGCATTCGTCGATCCAAGTGTGCCTCGTCAAGTGAGTCTTTTGAAACTGTAATCGAAACGCGGATCTACTGCTTTGCCACCACCTGCTTTGTTTTAGGTTTTTGCATTCTTGCTTTGAGTTAAATGTGTTCGATAATTTGACGAAAAAGAAACATTTATATCATTATACACGTTACTCGATTTATAATTCGCCACTGAAAGAGATGTGAGAGTAGTTCTTCTGTAGATGCTTAGCTAAGATTTCTTTTTTTCTGGCAAAGTCTTTACTTAAATTATGCACTACCATCGATACGAATACGTTACCCTTGACTTGAACAATGCTCTCTGCACAAGATTTTTACCATTGCACCGACAGGTGCTCCCTCAATCGTTTTTAAGCCTGAGTTTTCCATCTCACACACTGTTTTGTTCGTGCTAGAGCTACAAAATTGCTCCTAAAAACGTTGCCTGTATTCTCCTAAACGAGGAGGGAACCCGAACCCGGCTTTGAACACAACGATATGGATAAGCAAAAAAACCAAAACCAATCGTGGTCCTACAATGTTCCTGCAACAGAAAGGAACATTTCAACGAGATAAATACATGGCTAACAAGTGAACGCAACCAAAACGCAAATCATATGATGTAAATTGTACAACATCATCTCTTCAGACGCTCGGGTCGATGGAGTCCCTACAACTTGTTCCGCAACAAACCCCTCACCGAAAGTTCAAGCTGCATAACAGAACCACAATCGAACTCAAACGGTTTCGCCTTCCATTCGACTAACAAACATGTTTCAAAGGGTTTTGCAAGATATTTTGCCATCCAACATAATAAAATCGGAACAAAAGAACACAATGCGAAGGATTTATGGTCAAGTTTGTTTTTTCTATCTTTTTTTTACGTTCATTTTCGTATAATTTTAAAACTAATAAGATATCTGATTATTCACGGATAGTTTCGCAATTTGCCATTCTCTACTAATATATCGCTCAATTGCCCTATCAGCATCCCTTCTCTCTCTCTGTTTCGCTTTCTTTTAGAAATCTTACTTATCTACCAACGTATCGCATCGAACACGTTTATTTGTTTGTAATTTGAACCTTGGCATTTCTTTTACGACAAAATGTGGAGCACGATACTTTTTACGATGTATATATATAGATTTATGTATATATATATTTCGCTTCCCAGAGCGTCAGCAGGGTTGGCTTACCAATGTGTGACTATTCCGTACTAGTAGGGCAATATTTCCTAATGCTCAACACTCCCAACGTGCTGGCCGTTTTAGTTGTTGTTTACTTGTTGTGCACGACATTCTTGCGTTTCGTTATCGGCCATTCCCCCCCTGCCCTATGCACATGCGATCCTTCGGCGGTGGATCGTAGGTGGGACAGGGATCGGAGCAGGACTTTCCACCTCGGGATTTCACACCAAAAATGAGCGATGTTCTTTAACTCTCTTGGTTTTCCTATGAACCGTGTGCTGAAGCGCTTCACCGTAAAGCCGTTTATCACTCTTGGTAGGTAGACATGTGAGTTTTTTTTAAGAGCAAAAGAGTTATCTAAATTACCTAATGTTTCGTAGATTTTACTTTATATTAGATCTTTACAGGCAGACGAGTGAAGAACGTTTATTCCCCCCTTTGGGGTAGAGCAAGAAGATTAGATACAAACAGGTGTGTGTACGGGCTGGATGTGTGGGGACAAATCGCTTCCGATATGTCCTCTCTCTCTTTCTCTCTTGCCTTCCTGCTGCTGCCGCCCTGTTGTTCACTCCCACAGTCCCATTTTGCATTTGCATTGGCTTTCAAAGACATTTTCATCTGTGCTTCCAATTTGTTGGGAAAAGGAAAAGAGGATGGATGTGTGTGGTGTTTGTGGCAGAGTTGGTTGTTAGAGCTTAGGCGGTAGGCAGACGAAACCAATCACTCTTGCTACTTGACTGCCATCGTGTCGTGTGATCCGAAGGTATGCTCCCACTGCTGCAAAGTTTGTGCACTACCATGGGGAACCGAAGATAGCACCCGCAAAGTTCGTTCCACCAGAGCATTCAGTGCTACCGGTTCGTACGCAAATAAGGAGGTTTGTCCGTTTTACGACGCAGAGTGCAGCGACGCACCGCCGCATTTTTCATCTAAACTAGCTAAGAGTCCCTCTTTCCATATGGTCTTGCCCTTTGTTCTGCTGAATATCCACGGAATTAGGGACTGCAACAGGCGACCACCCACCCCTTGGGCACCGTGTGAAGATATTGTACCGCACAAAAACATGCCTGTTGTGTATCGTTGCTCTACCGGTTCGAACCGCGAACCTGCTGGCGATGGACACCGACACGCGCCGGATACGACATTCACGTTCCACTACGATGACCCTCTTTCTCCAGCTTGATGGTGCGCTTTCGTTGAAAACTGCTCAATTTCTGGCGTAAACATCCTGCATGTGCGTGTGGTTCCGGTGTTTTTTTTGTTTGTTTGTGTATCTGGACAATTCTGTTTCGGAGTTGTTTCTGCTTCTGTTTTCTTTTTTTTGTGCTATACGTTGGTGGTTGGTGGCTTAGATGATCCGATTGCCTTATGCAGGCAGCTTTATAGCAACTGACACTTGAATCGCCTGCTCGAGACCAGCTTGTGGTGCTTCCGGTTCTTTTTCCCTCTCTCTTTGTCCTTGCGAATTTCGCGCACTAGGGTGTAGAATGCGTCATCGACACCCATCCTTGTTTTGGCCGAGGTCTCTACAAACGGAACGCCATACTGTTTCGCCACCTGTTGGGGAGCGGGGTAAAGGAGCAGCGTTAGTAGTTCCGATACAATGCAATAATTTCGCATCGAAAGGTCCACCCCACTCTGTACGTACATCTCTCGCCTGGTTCATGTCAACCGCCCACGCCTGCAGGTCGCACTTGTTGCCCACTAGCACCATCGGCACCTCTTCGGCATCTTTAACGCGTTTAATTTGTTCTCGGTAGGTTCCTGTGGGGGGAAAGGAAAGGAAACGAAACGAACGACAGCGATTAACGCAACCGCAGGGGTCCCTTGGCTGCCGGTTCATCTTACCTATGTCTTCGAAACTTTTGGCACTGTTGACAGCGAATACTAAAAGAAATCCTTCACCCGTTCGCATATACTGATCGCGCATCGCGGAATACTCCTCCTGTCCTGCCGTGTCCAGAATGTCGAGCAAACACGTTTCGCCGTCTGTAAAAAGGATAGGGCGAGGAAAGGGTCAGCGTTGGGTAATGTATGTTTGAGTAGTTTTTGAATATTTTCCTAACAACGCAATCCACCGGATGAGATAACTTAAAAATTATCTTTTCGCAATGATGGCTCGAAACGATTCCACGATGCGTGTGCTTGCTAACATCGATGGTGTGCGCGGCAAGGACGCATCTAACCAATGTAAATGAATTAATTAGTCATATTCAATTAGCGTGAGAAGCAATAGCCGCTCCGTCACGCAGGGAGCGTTACATCCATCCCGGCCAATACTGATTCATCACGACTGTTCGCAGAAAATAATCAAGTTGGCACGATTTCTCTGTTCTGCCCTCTTACCAATGCTGCTTCTTCTTGGAAAATGTGTACTAGGTATAAGATTTATCGAACGACCTTTTTTAAAAAAATATGGTTCTTTTTTGTATATTGCACTTGTCGTGGACTGGAACCTTAAATCATGGAATATTAATCAATGTTTACATTTTTATCATTTTCCTCATCTTCACACTGGTTTTAGAAATCACCCCGCAATGGTAGTAGTTTACGCAGTAAATAGACTTCAAATCGTACACAAAACATTTTCAACAGTTTAGCAGGGCGTTTTAATGTTTCCTTTTGCGCAAAATACGTCAATAACAATTTGTTGGCGGAGGAAATGCAAACGATAAAAAGTACACACACTCAAACACATACACACATCAGCGAACTTACCTATAACTACTTGCTTCCGGTAGGAATCCTCAATTGTTGGATCGTACTCGTCTACGAAATGATTCTGAATAAGTTGTATAGTCAGTGCCGACTTGCCAACGCCTCCGGCGCCTACTACTACTAGTTTGTACTCCGTCATCTTTCCGCTCGTCGACAAATCGATGCTCGCGCGGGGTTCACGAAATGAGTCGGAGGAAATATTCTTCGCTGCAACTTGTCCCTTTTGGATGCTTCACACCTCGCAGGCACGGCCGGACGATGATGCAGCAGGTCCCGAAACGGTACACTTCTCTGTTCGCACAATATGGTAGATTGCGGTCGTTTTTGGATTATTTGTTGGCGAGTTGGATTGTCCTGGTCGCAGGACTCGGCGTTATTTTTTTTTGCTTGTTCACCACCCCTGCAGGTTTGATGAACTTCCCTTCCCTTCTCGACGGCACCAACGAACACACCCCCGCACACCCTTGCAACTCACTGTTACCGCTCCCTTTCACTATTGCACTGCCCACCTGGTCCACGGTCCACGGAGCGGTGATGTCGGTGTTGTTGTTTTACTGAAATTTTGATCTCACTTTTTAACACACCGCTCGCCTACGGAGCACGGTTGTAATGGTGATGAAGTACAACGCCCGTCGCCCGACGTCGTACAAGCGGGTAATTCAACAACCGAGCAGATCCTGGATGGCCACTGGCACGGGCAGTTCTGAGTGTTGTACGCACAATTCTTGGTCGACGGGGCAATCGTTAGTGCCTTGAAGGTCGTTTTACCATGTTGCAGAACACAAATGCACAGAAAACGGAAAATTATCGCTCCGCGTAGGGAGCGCCTGGCAGTAGCATCACCTCTGACACAAAGTGAACCTTTTAAAATGGCGAATTCCTTTTTTTTGTCTAGTTTCTAGTGTTGGCAGAATGGGGATTCGGAATACTCGAAGAATCGTTCCCTTGACGGATTCTAAAGCATTGGATCCCATTTGTCGGATTCGGATCGGGTTTGATTTGCCTGGGATTTGAATCAGACATGATTTGTTTGGCACTCGAATTGATTCGATACTGATTTGATTTGATAGAGCATTGACCTGGATCTATTTGAATTTGTTGTGACTCAATCCAGGCACGAGGCGAGTCGAAGTAGTCTAGTTAAGAGTGCATGTAAATACAATGTGATTAATTTCTGTTTACTCGAAACGAACGCTAGATAGAATGAATTGGACAAAGGTTCAGTTTTTCGCGCGATTTACAGCCACTTCTAGAGCGTTTGTTAAGGTTGTCCGTACCATGATCTTCGTCGTTTTATATACACTGTTTTGGCCAAAACGAATTCAATATACGTGACAACGCTGTTATTTCTTCATCTTCTTCTTGGTGTAACGACCCCTTGATCATGCATGTTCCCTTAATGGGCTTACAAGACTTTTCCCTTATGTACGTGGATAGTCACTCCTCTCGTACAGGGGAGGGCCCGGTCTCCGATGGGATTCGAACCCACGCCGTCGAGGTCATGGGCCGAGTTTCTAACCGGCTCTACCGCTTGGCTGTCGTGGACCCTCAACGCTGTTATATTAGCGCTGAAACAAAATAAATACTAAAGTAAATCATCAAGTATCTGCATATGTTTGAAAAATGGCCTAGATTGTTCGTAAAATTTGTATCGTTTTGTTCGAATTCACTGGCAACAGGATTGTCCATATGCTGATTTTCCTACGTAAATCAGAAAAATAATTCAACGAATGATGTAAATAAATAGGCATATTGGAATATTACGGATTTTGATTCAGATTTGGAGATTCGGTTCTCCGAATGGGTCCGAACCGAAAGATGCGAATCCCTTCAGGGATTTTATTTTCCCACCGCTACTAGCCTTCTAAGGCGCTGTCATTGCATCTTGTTTATACTGTGCCTTGTGAAAGATTCAAATACATTTTACAAACTAGTTTCAAACCGGGTGATGATAACATGAAATGTTTTAATCTTCCCGTTTTGTTTATGATAGCATTGCCGAGGTTTTCATTATAGTACTGACTGTTTGGAATATGAGACATTTGGGAACTTTTTCATTAACCATGATGCAAAATGATTAATTTACTTGTTGTATTAATTTATTTCATTCACCGCGGTTGATGTCCGCACTACTTTTAAAATCCTCCTTTGCCGTTTCATTTAAAACGTTTTTCTCCACACGGAAATCGTATACGTGTGAGTATAAAATATGCATTATATAGAATAAGACATCGTACGCCTGGGGACGAGATAGCTCGTTCACTAACAGCTCTGGTTCTTAAATAGTACGAATCTCAAATTCTCGTACAAAACGAATATTTTCAAACGAATGAAACATTTAAAGCAGCCCTGTTCTGTTTACTATCAACTAGTGATGGAAAAATCAAATCCCTGCAGGATATCGAATCATTCGTTTTAAATCCATTCTTAGATCCGGAACTCCGAATCCGAATCTCAATCCGTCATATCATGGAGTGCACATTGAACTTGTCGTTTTTTTGCAGATTTTGCCCCATTTTTGCCTTGATTATGCCAACCTGTGCCGTCGCAGTGGTATATGTTGCCTGATATGTTGTAATAGTTGCCGCTTTTCGACAAACACAAGGAACTGGACCTTTGACGGGATTTGAATGAAAATTGACTTCTCGATTCGAACGGATTTATTCAATCGAAGTCTGTGCGGAGGGCCATTGTATCTACATCGACTCGTTACGTGACTAGTTCGGCTCACCTCGTGTATGGATCAAATCATCACTAAAAATCAAATTCAAATAGGTAGATTCAAATCAAAATTGAATCATATCGAGCTCCAATCTTGGGATCAAATCTTCGGATCTTCCGAAACCTGATTCTGCCAACACTAGTGATTTGCAATGATAGCAAAGCATAGAAAGGAAAATATTGTCATTCCAACGTTAATTCGTGTGTTAAGTGTAGGGAAAAGATTTCAGTTTTCCTCTTAAACTTCGTTTAGGGTTTCGATATCTGTGTTTCGTTAATGACTTTCGTCGTTGAGTTTCCCTAGTTTCTCCCGTAAGAATGGTCTACGCATAATCAAGGCCCGTAAGTGCGAAGTAGGCCGACTTAGCTGTCCGGATTATGAAGGCCACGAAGGGGATCCACTGCTGCAGAAAGCATACGCGATAATTTAATTTGCTACGTGCACACTGTTTCGGATGAGGTTCGGTGCGGTCGAGGTACTGTAGCGTTTAGCAGCGGGGCTGGGATGTCGTACAGCCCGCCAAGCTACATGGACGGGGTTCCGGTGAAGATATCGGAGCGGTTCAAACCACCGCCAAAGATTGTGCTCCCGCAAGGGGTAGTAAACCGCCTGCATCAGTACGACGTGGGGCAAGTATTGCGCGAGAGCTGCTACGAATGCGAACTCGAAGACACAGTACTTAAGCGGATCACCGAATGGAAAGCGATCAGGGAACGGGAACGATGCGAACGCAAGGCTCGGCTGCAGCTACGGGAACAGGAGCAGTTACGGTTCATCGAGGCTGAACAGAAGAGAAAGTTGAATCAAATCTCGTACCCCAACACGGACGAACTGTCCAGTGCAAGCGATGATAACGAGGCCGATGAAGGCGGACGGGGAGCGGGTGGTGGTGTTGGTGGCAGAAGAGTGCCGCATGGGTCGGACGAAGAAGACGAGGAGGACAACGATGAATCTGCACCGTCCGGTTCGTCGGACGAGCGTGGCAATGTGAAGCCGTTCGATCATATGAGCCAGTTGAACTCGATACTGGTACCGACTGTGATACGGGACGCAGTACCTAGTGCTGCGGAAACGCAAAACTACTCCAATGTCCCTGCTAATGCTAACTTCATTCCAAAGACGACCCTAGCCGGCACGGACACTCCGGCACTAGCGAATGCCACCCACGGGAGCAACAATAATAACAATAACAATAATTATAACAAAATCAATTATTCGGACTTTGAGAACGATACCTCGAGTCCGTTCGATAATATGGAGCTGCGTACGATCAACGATCTGGACATACTGGCGCAAGTATTAAAGCAAAACACGACGCTGACCAGCCCGTCAAACGATGTTGCCAACAATGATACCGAAAGTGTGAAGCCGAACGAATCCCAGGAGGCGCCGGCGGAAGTGAAAGAGCAGGCCACGTATCCATTAGCAACGACGGATTCCTTTCCTTCTCAACCTGTGCAATCACAGCCGCAGCAGCAGCAGCAGCATTTGTCCCCTCAGTCAACAGACAACTATCACACAGCATACAGCACGAATCAACAGTATTCGATGTATCCTAGCCAGTATCAGCAAGCTTCGCAAACAACAGTGGCAAAGAGTGGCGTCACTGAGTATCTTCCTTCATCCTACGGAAGTTACCAGCCCTACGGCACTTACGGCACTCCGTACGACACAAGGGGCATGGCTGCCGCCTGCTATCCTTCCACGAACACAACCGACAACCGTTACGGTATGCATAATTACACCAGCCCGACGTACCATGTGCCTCCCGTGGTGAGTCAGGCCCATCAGCAGACCTACCAGCAACCGACGGGAGGGTCCAACTATTCCTACGGATATCACTCGCATCCGGCGGTCTCGTACGTTACCGCTCCGTCTACATCGCAAGCGGACGGCACCGGCGGCACGAAGGTATCGGAGGCCACCGTTTATGCAGCTAACTATGGATATCATACCGCCTCCACAGACACTACATCGTCGCTAGGCTACAACAGTGTGCAAATGCCCCATGCAGGCGGTTACCATGGTTACCAATCTGCGTCATCTTCTTCGGGTGCTGGCATGGCCTCGATGTATGCTCCGACCTATGTCACCCACGTCGAAGGCACGGATGCAGCGACGGGACTGAAATCGAAATCCAAAAGCGTCCCGGACATCGTGCGTCAGCTGAACGACGAGGTGCAGGATTCGGTCACCCGAAGGACGCGTAATAATAGTCAAACCATTAGCGATCGTCAAAGTACTACCACTACTTCTAGCAGAAGTGGTGATGAAATCGGTATGTTTTGGGTGTAGGTTTTACGGCCGTAAACGGCCATTGTGAACTAGAATGCATTTCTAAACATTAAAACTCTTGCCCCTGCACAGCATCCAGCAGTGCTGACGAACGACGGATCGATTACACCAAGTACAATCAGCTTGTGCAGGCGGATCAGCATCTCGTTAAACAGATCAGTGCTATGGGCTTTCCTTTGGAACGTGTGATATGGGTGCTGCAGCGGCTCGGTAACGATGACAAAAAGGTTCGTTCAGCCAATCGCATTTGGAAGGGTGGCGTGGTTTAATGCAGTGCTAATGCTTTGTTTTCGCATTTAATTTGCAGATCATCGAACACATTATTCCCTTGAGCGAACTGCTCGATCTGGGCTTCGAGGTGGAAAAAATCTCCGACGCGCTGCTAAGGTTCGGCAATAACAAACATAAAGCATTGGATTATTTAATTTCCTAGGACTACCCCGGGGCCCAATTACGTTTAGCGACGGATCCCGAATATTGTCTCCTGGTTTGATACCGCCGTACGGAAATTCGAATCTTTGGTGTAATCAGCGATGTCCCTGTTGGTCCGAGTATCATCAAACGAAAGGCTAGACGCACACGGCACCGTTGACCTTTCGCCCCGAAGGAGATTGTGAAAATCGACGGGAAAAAAAAAACAATATTTTTGTCAAACCAACATTTATTTTGGCCTTTCCTGCTTTACTTCATGATAAGAACGGAATTGTGTTTGCCCACGAACCTTTGGCCCCGCTAGCGTGATGAAGAATATAATGAAAACGAATCGCAGCAAAACGTGTCGTAAGATTCTGTTTTTGTTTTAGGAGTCAATAAACTTAGCGAACAATAAAAATACTTCAACCTATTAATGCGTTTATTGAAGCATCTTTTCTTTTCTTGAATTACGAAATTAAGGAACACGTCGTGAATAAACTACCGTCCACGGCTCGAAACACAAAGTGTTGATGGAAACGAGTGATTTTAAAATGTAACATTTTGTTTTTATTATAAATTTTAGTAACTAGTAGTTGTACATATAAACAATATACATTGCACACGTACATAGAAAAGACTGAACTTATCAAAACATCGCACAATCTACTCCTTGCTGATGAGATGCACTATAGTTTCGATGATCCGTTTTCCGTGCTCATGGTGCAGGAGGTTCAGCAGCGGATCGCTAATCTTCAGCTCAAGCATTTTGGCCAACTCCAGCCGGAGGAACTTCATCATCTCGGCGATCTGATGGGTGGCCGCTTGCACCATCAGCCAGCCGCCCTCGAGCAGAATAACAAAGTCACCACCGTGCAGCTCGATCTGCAAGTCGCTGCCGGAGAAAAGCACCATCGGCAGCAGCGGCACCATGGTGGACTCGCGGATGAAAATTCGCGACGTTTTAACCTTCTCCTGGTACACCAGGAACGGCGATCCGAAGTAGCCCACGTTGGCGTTTATCGAGGACGGATGGAGGCTGACGTAGCCATCCTCTTGCGTTTTGAAGCGCAGATCGGATGCCTGGGGCAGCCGCGGAACTGCACCACCCCCACCCGAGACGAAGCTTTTCTCCGGTGTAAGAATCTTCACAACGTTCGGGTAGAGGGCGGCACAGAGGATTGCTGCCAGCAGGCGATTGTTCGCTCCGTTAACGTTCAGCTCCGGTCCGGTCAGCTGCGCCAGGTCCTCCAACTGCTGCCGTTTCGCCCGACTACGTCCCGATAGGTCGATCGGCACGAACCCGATGGACACGAGCAGCTCGAGAAACTGGTACTTCATGTCACCGATCGTGGAGAGCGTTTTCCCCGAGAGGTAGTTTTCCTCGGCGAAGCACTGACCGGCGTAACGGCTACGCTGGGCCGCTTCCATCCACCGGCGGTACGCGCTAAGCATCGTCAGGTGGTCACTGTTGGCTATCGCAAACTGTCGCTTGCGATTATCCGCTTCGTCCCGCTTGCTGAACGGCGACACGAAGGGACTCTTGTAGCTGAGAATAGCCGCGATCGTGAGCACACTGTCGAGGCACTGGAAGATTGCACCGAACAGCATCAGCTTGCCTATCCGTACGTCTACTGGCAGCGCGGCCAGATGGTGCCCGAGTGGCGTAAGCTGCTCCTCAAGGTCCAGGGCGCCCACATCGATCAGGCGTTTTTTGGCCGCTTGAATGTTTTCCACACTTGGCGGTTCGATGGTCGCACCGAGAACCTCGTCCATTGGGCGCTCCTGCAGCGTTGGAAGCGTTTTGATGCGCAACAGCAGCGGTTCCAGCGGGATGCGGTGTATTTCGGGAACCGGTTGGCCGAGAATGTGGTTCGTAAACCGGGGCCTCGTGTACAGGTGGATGCAGACGCCGGGCATCACACGGCCCGCACGACCCTTTCGCTGCAGCGCGTTGGCACGCGATACCCACACCATCTCGAGCGATTCCATGTTGCGGTTGGAGTCGAAACGTTTCTCCTTCATCTGCCCGCAGTCGATTACGAACACGCAGTCATCGATGGTGACGGACGTTTCCGCGATGTTGGTGCTTAGTACAATCTTACGCTTTCCCTTCGGCGGTTTCCGGAAGACAAGGGCCTGCTCCTCGTTCGTCAGCATCGAGTGTAGCGGGATCAGCACGAAGCGATCGCCACGTGGGCCAAACAGTCTACTCTCGCTAAGCGCTTCGTGCACCGTTTGGATCTCGGCCAGACCAGGTAGGAAGATCAGTATCGATCCTTCCTTGGGCCAGCTGTGTGCGTTATCGTCCACGATGTACGTCAGCACGTGCTCGATCAACTCCGGGTTGATCTTCAGGGGGTCCATGAGGTAAAGGGTCTTGCACGTTTGTTTTGAATATTCTGAAACGAAAGAAAAAAGGGTTAATATTTTACCTGTTCAAAAAAAGCTATTTTGGAAGTAGTACTATCAATTTTCCAGTATTTCCAGAACTATTACAACTATTTAATTTAGTTCTATTTAATGAAAATTAGGGTGGATTTTATTTTGTTTGAATAATTTTAAATATTGATATTGTTTGAAAATTGAATCGAAGGCCATTGAAGACGCGATTTTCACGCATCTTTATTAACTGGTTATATAAATATGCAACACGTTTTAAACTTTCATTGTTTTGAAGAACTAGGGTAACTGTACCAATAGTGGCGTACTTAGTCGTGTTACTAACAATTTGATGCAATTTTCAAGTGTCTATTACAGAATATTTTACAAATTCATACCAATTATGTTGGCCATAAACCAACGCATTCCGTCATATAGACCAATGCTTTTTGCGGAGATTTATCGCCTTAAGGAAATCATGGCACTCCTGATAAATTCTTAAGGAATCCAGCATTTTAGTACAACCTGTTTGGAAAATATGAATTTTGGAGCTTTAATATATTACGGTATGGCAAGGTTTATCTTTTAAACACTCCGTAAAAGGGTAAGGAATATTTCATACAAGGACAAATAACGCTATCGTATTTATTTCTTCGTAAAGCTAGGATTTTATTCCACTACCTCCACTATTGGTGTAGCACCACTATAGGAGCACTTACCCTACTTTGGTTTAAAAAATAGCACTAGTATAACTTTCAATTACTATTGATAATTGTTTTGTAATAATTAATAATATCCATAAAGATATACATACCGGAATAGCGTGCAAACATATCGGCCATTTTAAGGTTCTCATCACGTATCGTTTTCGCCGGCATCACGTTGGCGGCTTGAACGTCCGAATACTCCAACTCTTGAAGCAGCATCTCATGCTCTCCTTTGCGTAGCTTCCGACAGTACTGAGAGTCGGGCTCCATCACAAAGCCACTGCGCTCCAAAATGTCCTCCAGGAACAGCTGCTCCACGGGAAACGTGCGGCCGGGAATATCCAGCACCGGCACGTCGCTGAAGTAGCTGGAGAACAGGTTCGAGTTGAGCGTGGCCGACATCAGAATAACCTTCAGATCGGTGCGCTGCGTTAGCAGTTCCTTCAGTATCAGCAGTAAAAAGTCGGACTCTTCGCTGCGCTCGTGCACCTCGTCTACGATGATGTGCGTCACGGTGGATAGCGTCGGATCGGACTGTAGCCGCCGCAGGAGGATACCGGTGGTGCAGAAAGTAAGCCGCGTGGAGGAAGATATTTTGTTCTCCAGCCGTATCTGATAGCCGACCGTATTGCCAATTTTCTCATTGCGCTCCTCTGCCACCCGCTCCGCCACACCGATCGCCGACAGACGTCTCGGTTGCGTGCATATAATCTCTACGTGACGCATCTTTTGGTTGGGTTCCAGCTTCGACGATTGCAGTAACCAATCGTCCAGCAGGAACTGAGGCACTTGTGTTGACTTTCCGCAGCCCGTTTCACCACTGACGACGAGTATCTGGTGCGACTCCATTAGGGCGATAATTTCGCCCATCTTTGCCCACGCCGGCAGGTTTCGCCGGTTCCTAAGCATATCCTTGTAGGCGGCATTCGTTTGCTTGTCCATGAACTTGCGCACGATGTTGCGGTCTTCCTTTAGCAGTTGCTCGACGTTCATGCGGGGACCAGTCTGCCGACCGGTTGTGCCCCGCTGATGGTGCGTCGACAGTTCACCCGTCTTCGCGTCGTCGCCAGTGTCCTGATCGGGCTCGTAGAAAAGTGACCGACGTGCATCCGGGAACTGGTAGCGATCCTGCTCGATATACTGACCAATTTCTTCGTCGTTTTGCAGCAGCTCGGCCACCGTGTAAATGCACGGCATTCCATCCCGCGTCAGTTCGATACACTCTTGCACTAAGCGACGGTTCACACGAAGGCACAACTGTTCCGGAATGTCGGGACAGGTGGTTTTCAGCAACAGTACCGGGCGCTCGAACGGGTACCGGTTGCCGGGATCGAAACGCACCTCTAAAAAGAACACATTCGGATCCTCGTCGGCCGCTTTGTCTCCCTTTTTGTCACTCTTCTTTTCCTCGCCCGGTTGCGTTTCATCCGTTTCGTGCGAGTAATAGCATCGATTGCCATAGCGACACTTGCCTTTGGAAAAATTCCAACATTTTTCCTTCTTTACTTTCTTTTTCTTTGCCAACGCATCCAGCTGGCGGCGCCTCTCTTCCTCGGCCTGCTGTTTCTCTCGTTCAGCTTGCTTTTTCCGCTCCGATGGACTGTGCACTAGCAAGTGATCGATCTTGAACTTCAGCTGCCACACGCGGTTCCGTTCCTTCTCCACAAACAGTTTATCGTAGATCGATTCCAGCGCCTCTCGCTCGTCGGCACGCATTGTGCTGAGTTCATCCTCGTTGTATTCAGCCGGCGGGGGCTGCAAATCGGAAGGTGGAGGAAAGTACTTCGAAAATAGCAGCGATAACGCTTTGTCGATATCTCCATTGTGGTGCTCCAGAGCTTCCTCGCAGTGCGCACGATGGAAGCCGTAGCTGTGGAGTTTCATGATGGCGTACATGCGGAACTTGTCTTCGTTGCTGTTTCCGGTGCGAGGAGCGTTCGAGAAATCGATTCCCCCTTGAATGACCAAATTGCCACGATCTTGCCAGAATCCTTTCTTCACCCGGCCGCCTTTATCCTCGTACTTTGATATATCGCCCAGTTGAAACGATTCGCCATGTATTGCACGCAGCGTATCCATGATGAGGGTCTGCGATTCATCTTTTAATCGGAGCACCTGCAGTTCCGCTTTCACCGGCTGTTTAGTTGGTGGCGGTTCGATTGGTGTATTGCTGAAATCATGATGACGCAAATTAGCATGTGCGGATTTCGACTATTTTGGGTCGTGCGTTGCTACTTACGTGGATCGCGGAATAACAACCGTTCTCAGGAAGCAGTCGGAAATAAGTTGTTGACTATCTGCGTCCATTTTTAAAGCCGTTTGGTTGTACAAAATTTGTTATGAAAAACAGCTGCAAACCACACAAAATACTGAATCACCTGAAAATCACAAAACTTGTCTTGTAAAAAAAGTGTAAAAAAACAACGTGTCAACAAATGTCAAAACCAGCTGATTTGCGAAAGCTGTAGAACAGAGGGGAAAGCAGGGCTGGATACGTAGAACACTCGAACTGTTATACAAAATTTAAAATTGAAGGAGAAGCGGTTTACATTTTGAACAATACGGCAACTTATTAACTTATCATATGAACCCAAGTTCAGTTTTTTTATAAACTGTATCTAACCAGTTGCATACCCATTCTAAATTTTTGTTAATTTCTCATCATATAAGTGGTCCGAGAAAAAATAATGAAAATTTGCTTTCAAATCTTACTTATTAAATTCGTTCACCATTTTCCAGATAAAAAATTAATAGACGAAAATAATATGCTTAATGGCTAATTTATACGGCTACGGTGTATTATTATCTATATACAAACTCTTCTATTTCAACTAGTTGTATAGCTTTGTGGAGTTACTGTAACAACTTATTTGAAAGGGCATATTCACTTTAATATTGTTATTTCCTTTGTATGGTTTAAAAACTACAGACATAAGTCTAATCATAAATAAATTTCTAAAAAATCAAATAACTAAACTAAAAACAAAAATTATAGAAAAAATAGTAATGTTGCAAGCTTATTTGTGAAAAAAAACTAATTTGAGAATATGTTGACTTGTTTTACCTCGATGTCGTGTATTTAAGTAAGAATTTCCTACCATTATTTTGTAAGTGAATCCTTAATATTTAATATAAGTTTCGTAACTCCTGTGAGGATTTCATTATGTTTACCAACTTAAATGTAATCCGTTTCATTTTCCATAATACCCAACAGTTATGCTCTGACAGATAAAAACCCGCGCAACGATGATGAACATAATCAATAGATGCCGTCAATAAAAAATCATCCAGGCCTCATGTAGTATTCAAATAAAGTTAGTAGCAATTCCCTGCAAGATTGGTCTGATTGCAGCTTAATCAAGGTCACACAGAATACAGAATCCGAATGATTAGTAGAGTTGTCGACCATTGTATGTTCGTGACCACATTCAAGCACGTGAAACTACCGGGACATTGACATTCAATAGTTCATTCCAAGGCTAACAAAACTGATCACAACTGCTTCCTTTTATTCCAAACCGATCGTCAAACTTGTGGGATGAAATATATTAAAGCACTCACAATAACACCCCAGTGCAATGTCAGTGTCGAGGGAAAAAAAACTCGCCCTCCTATTGTGCAGCTTTAGTGTACGCAGTGAAGCATTCACTTAGTTTAGAGCATTTTTCGATCACATAAAAAGCTGGAAAAGAAAAATGAAAAATTCGTTCGTGTGGATAAGTGGTGCGGATGTTCCACTGCCTACCGGAAATGGAACGTGGATTCGGATTTTTTCTTATGGTTTGTTTGTCGCCAAAATTATGATGGACTCTCAAGGGCATGCTGCTTGAGACGGTTCAAATTGTTGAAGCTCCCCTATGCATTGTTTGCTCGTAAGTTGCGGTAGGGAAGAGTACTTGTAAGAACATGCTTATCGTAAAACATGCGCTGATACAGATCAAATTGTAAAAGCCATCATCTCGAGTGCGTTCCGTTCATTGAGTTCGTAAGCCAACGGTTGCTTTGTTCAAATATTCGAAAGCATTGTCAGTGTGTTTCGCTCACGTGTTTAGTGCGTCCAGTTTCTTACGTTGTACCACGGTGGTGGTGGAAAGTTCTTTTTTACGCTCAGCCTAAGTAACCTTACCCAACCACACTAGCCGGCCACGTGCACCATTTGCGTTTGCGCTGACATTGTATAATCCTTTGTCAGGATGCGCGTTACCGTTTCAAATCTGTTAAAGAGCGAGTGAGTGAGTTGGGGGAGGATGTCTGGGCCAGTACCCCCCGCGATGTCATCTGTCAGGGGAAAATTACCTGCCACACTCTCTTTGTCACCCCGATCTTTAGTGCATCTGCATCAAAGGGTGGATAAAAGGTCATCGATGCTAGGCTTCAATTTGTAATCGGGAAGTTGAAACATTGCCCTCAGACGGCAGACGACAACCGAAGAGATAACCTGGCTTTGTTTGCGGCACCGACCAATACGCTGATCTTGGCGCTTTGTCATGTCAGCGCCTTTTTGATGATTGGCCGTCCCGCGAGTAGGGTCGATGGTGTGTAGGTCAATCAGCCCTTTTGCCCGCACACCAGAGCATGGCGTCGTGGCGATGCGCGTGCTGTCACACATTTGCGCCCGCCTGGCTCGGTCTGGGCGATAATGTTCGAATGTACGATAAGCCACCGGCAGCGCCTAATCGGTCGGCTGTGGAAGAGACAGCGAGGCGGTCTTTGGCGTATGATGTGGGCGATGAAGTACTGATCGACTGCGTTTCATTTGGATCTTGCTGCATCCATCCATTCTAGTGGGACTGCTGCCCTGCTTGATAAGACAGCGTGAGACCGCGGTACCGAGAGACATTTCTTTTCGTAGCTGCAGCGACGGTTGGACATTCTCCTACCAGTCCTAGGACAACGTCACGTGCGTTTCTGCTCCTCTGGAAGGGTTCGTTAGCAGAGCGACTGGCTGGCTCCACTTCCGCACGCAAAACCCCACTTGTGCGTTTGTGTTGCCGCTTTTCACGCGACCGCATCCATGTCTCGCGGTTTCGGGCTGCGCGAACGCTCACCATTATCGTCGATTTCGCGCTACTTGCGATCGTCTGCGAGCGGCTTCGACGAACGGCGCCGACTCCACGGGCGCATTTGCTGTCGATCAGTCGTAGCCGGTCGCTCGGTGGTTCTGCAAAGTGTCCGTCCGCGCACCAGAAGGCTTCACACCGTCGTCGTCGTCGTCTTGTGCGGCGATCTTAAGTGTCCGGCGTAGTGGTCCAGTGAGTATTCGCCACGGGGTTATCCTGGAGAAGTGAAATGGGTGAGAATTCTCGAGCCCATGTGTGTGTATGTGTGTCTGCTGAAACGGAAACATAAAACCCGTGCGGGCTTGCGCTTATCAACGTTCGCGTTGCGTAGTTCTCCTTCGATTGAGTTCAGCGAAGTCCGTCCCGTGGTAGTCGGTGACTAAAAGGGTAAACAAATTGTTAAGGGTTGGTATAGCCTGCAAAAAACATAAAAAATCCCCAAAATCTAAAGGCGTGAAGTAATGTCACCCAATGTGTGCCCAAGTGCTTGCTCAACAGGGCCAAACAGTGAAACAGATCGCACCAACGAGTGCTGTGCCAAGTGGTGATCCTCGTCATACGTCCAAATCGTGAACGCGACCAGTCGACCAGTCAGTCAGCCGTTCAAGAAGGGGTCTTAAATTACATTCTGTTTGTTTTGTTTAGTCTTTCGACCCAAAATCGATGACATACGCGCCAAAGTGGTTACGCTTCGGCTGGACCAAGACAGTCGAGCAAACGGATGTACAAAAGTCAACCAAGGATAACGCTTGCCGCTTTCGGCCGGGGGTGTGCTTAGGGGGATTTTCCACCAATCGATCACGAAAACTCGTTCCAGGCTATTTTTTGGGAATTTTTGTTAACCCCTGTGTGGTTTTGCCTTTTTTGCCTATGCATCTTATCTTCCATCCTAAGGAACGATTGGCGTGACGATCGCGTGACGGGTGAACATGGCGGCTCGAGACTGTGTGCAGGTTATTGCGTCAATACGCTGATTAATAACTAATAACCCCCGAACCCTACGAAGCCCCTTCCCGCGAAGAAGTATGTCACAGTCAAAACAATGGGTGCAAGCCCTTCTCCACCGCAGTCGTTTTCTATACAGGGCATTTAAAGTGACGAAGTTTAAAAAAATTGACTGTTGATAAATGCAGGGGGTTTTCTTCAACAAAATGCTCTTTTTGGTAGCGCACGATGCAATGCGCTTTAAAAAGACGTTTAAAACTAGTGTGCCTGAACCAACGACGGGCAATTATTGTTTATCAATGTTTTCCTGCGTCGAATCTTCCCAGCGGTGGCACCTGTGCCGGTTGTTGCCTGCCGGTGGTGTTGTGTTTCGAAACCCCAGTTCGCTGTGGGTTGATAGTTGGGCTTCTAATCAGCTCCTTGCAGCCCTCTACAACTCTCTTCAAGCGTTATCACGTTGATGCACCAAGTGTACCAGCCGAGAGCTGAGAGCTTGGTTTCACGATTAGGAAAAAATAAACTAAGCTCGGCCATAACTGTGGACCTCGGTTTTTTTTCGATTTCACTAGTTCTTCGGAATAATGGTAGAACTAATTTCCCAACCGCGCTATTCGTCCATTTCGCACCTTGTAGCCGATTGCTGACGGTTGTTTTCCCATCTGTCACAGGTTGGCGCTTGACGGTAAAGGTCGATAATCGTCCTCCAATGGTGTGTCGAATCGGAGGCTCGATTTTCTACGTGAAAAGAAGCGGAAAAAATCCGCACCCGCAAAACGGCCCATTAATACGTGCTACTAAACTGCTTCGTAAACACACTTGTGCAAACAACCGCCATCGCCGTCCTCCCCGTTCCCGAAGGTAAACTAAAAAACAAGCTAACCTCGCGTAGCAGGAACTCCACGACGACCCCATCATGGGGGAAGGCTTCATAATTCTGCCTCCAGCTCCACGCTCGCTCTAGTTTTTGATTAGCATAGTTAGCATCACTGCACGCGGGCTACCTAACGAGATCAACAAGGCGATCGTTTGTGTCCGGATCATCTTCCCGCCCAGTGAAGGAGGGCGGGAAAGTAGACGGGACATTTAATTCGCGCGTAGGAGAATCGCGGAGTATTCTTCCCTTCCAGCCTCTTCCCTTAATTCGACTTGGGGGGAATTTGTATGAGTGTAAAAAATGAAAAGAAATGGACAAACGATGGACAACGGACACGCCATCCAGGGTGGTAGTGTGTGTTGCTCATCGTCATCGCGATAATCGTTCGCCATCTCCACAATCTTCTTTCGGTCGTCACCGAACGCGCTTGCTAAGAACCGTCTCAACTGCATCCCCACTTGTACTTGCATCGACTGCACTTGTCGTCGGTGAACGGCATCACTCGGTTCGGTTCATCGACAGGTTCAAGTTTTTTTTTTACTTCAATTTGACGTCCGTTTATTTCGTTTTTCTTTATAACGTCTCCGCCTCTACTGCGCTCGAAGTGGAACAATCGTGAAACGGGCCGAACAGAACCGTTCGCGGTCACGTTACGTTTCTCGGGTACAGGGGTGAGGAGGTCGGGTCGGGAGAGGATCATCTGGAAGGAAACACAAGCCAACGACGACGACGCTGTTGGATGCAAACCCGGCAGGTTAAGAAAGTTCACGTTCAATGTCGCGAACCACCGGCTGCGCTCAAGAGAATCGAGCTTTTTCCTCGGTTCTAGCATTGGGGCGCTTTCCGGGTGGTGGGCCTCCACAGCCTCCACAACAACGGGGCTGCAACTTTTGCGATTGGTTTGGTACGAGTGATTTTTTCTTTTTTCATCTCGTATCTCCTTTTGTGCCACTCTTTCGTGACTATTGTGGCTGTCGACCAATTCGTCTTGCCTTCAAGTCGGCGGATCATCCGTTCAGTCGCGGCGGTTACGGCCTTGGCCTACATCCCCGCTCCACAAATACCTCTCAAAACTATCAGTGCAGGTCTCGGTGGCGCTCGGTGGCGAAAAGAAAGCGTCACCACGCACGCCATCCCTCAACGTCTTGACCGATGGATTTCGTTGGTCGTTCCCGGTGGAACGGCAATCGAGAAGGGTTGACGGATTATATCCACCACGGGAAGCCTTGTCCGCCAGCGATAGGTCAGGTCACGGCTAGTTTGGGCTCCGGTGCGAACCTTATTAGAGCCGAATGCCGCAAATTTGTTCACCTTACCGTGGAGGGGAGCGTAACCGGTGCAAGAAACGTTCACGGATGAGTGGAGTTTGTTCCGAAGATTGTTCACGATCCGGTACTGCGAGCTTGGCGGTGTGTTATCGGCGTGATAAACGATGGCGCGTGGTGGAACGGTTGCGTCTTTCAATGTCGGCCTGCATGCGGAAGGTGAACCGTTTGGAGGGGGTAAAGTCGGTGCGAGGGTTGAGGGTTACATATGAAGTTGAGCTGTTAAATGTAATTGCTTTAAATGTTGAACATTTCTGTGAAACAGGAAAAAAACAAAGAAGATCAGACAAAGGTCGAGATCTACCACCACAAACCTCACCTTGTCCACTGATTCGCTTAACAAACAATAATGCTTAAGTCAATCCGGGATAAAAATGAGTCGATAAGCAAGATTATCATAGATTCTAGCCAAAGGTATCATCGTATACAGTTTTTGTTCCAAACGCTTAGTCGCAACCTGTCCCACAAACCTTGTTGAAATGTATAAATCATTGAGATAGTATATTTTTAAATAGTATAATCACTTTTAAGAGCATTAAACTTATTCTTGTATTGACAGAAGAATTGCAACTCATCTCATCATTCGTGCAAATTGTACAATTTTCCAAAAAATTTAACACTTTTGATGAGAGTCTCGTGAAGAGTGTTGATTTAACAAATTTTCAATCGATAAATACACGCCTGGAATATGGACATTTTTTTAAAGTATTTTTGATCTTATTCATCATAAAGAGGTTTGCACAGATCAACTTGCTCGGAAATTTCGCATATTCTGAGAATAATACAGGAACTCCTGTTAAAAGATTAAACTAACTCTTGGTGCATAATTATTAAAAAAAAGAAATGCTGTAGTATGTAAAAATTTACATTTAATCCTTATAAATGGATGTATGAAAATAGTTCATTATATAAAACGGAGGAATTAAAAAAAGTCGTTCTATTTCCTATAAATGCCAATCGCTTCCATTTCTTGTGGAATCAGAATAGACAGTAATGTCCATAAAATCAAACCCCGATCGAATGATAACTGTTATCCGTAACTGCTGTAATTCATTGGCATCGATGACGACAATAAAAGCAATCGACAGCTGACATCGCAGCTACAGAGCACGCGGTGGAATGCAACGGTTGTGTACCATCGATATAGCGTCACCGGTTCCGACACGATTCTTATCAGTCGCACTTCGGTGGATTCGCAAGAAGTTGAATATCAATCAATCACCGATGCAGCGGTAGTAATGATGGTAATAAAGCGTAATTTACCCTTGGATACCGTGCCGCAACGAACCCTGTGCGCCCCCCGAGTCGTGAGTTGGTTGATTTGCGGTCAATGGGACCCTTTGATAAGCCAAGATATAGCGATTCTCGCTGGCTCTGGGTAAGGAGTTCAAAGGAATTAAGTGAAGCGCCACGGGATGGCGGCTTAAGAATGCCCTTCAGAATAGCGCAGGAATTGATTGAAGAGATTAGACGAGGCACTAATCGGATGGTCTTGTTAGACATTTCCTGAATCGTCAATACAATCACCTGACGTTTGCGAAGGTTCTTCCTTGGAGTACTGCGGTGATCCCTGCTTCAAATGCCATCCTTATGGGGTCCTTATAATTTGCAATCACAAGTCAACCGTTTATTAACTTCCTTCCAAACGCGGGATACAATAATTCAGAAGTGGCGTGCGTCTGCCTCTTGTTTGGCTGAAGGCATAAGTATTCATTAAATAATAAATTAATAGGCCCGTTCATCTGCCCTCTGAAGTTTTGCTTGGAGAGTGTACGTAACTAAAAAAAAACATAGTTTTGGAGTCCATTGGTCCATGACGAAGCAACTACGAGCTTTTCGGCCCTGCCTTATTCGGTGCGCACTGGTTGAAAGTAGCACTTTAATCGCGCTGGAGTTTCCGAATGATAGCAATTAGATCGGTTCTGACGAGTAATTTATGGTACGGGATCTTCGTTACTTTGTGTGCCACTTCCGGCCTCGCGTTTGGCAACAGTAGGACGACTTGACTGGTCTTTTTGTCCCGCGAGTGTAAATGTTAAGTTCCGATGGTGTGGAAATGTGGCGAAGGCAAAGCAAAATAAAAGTAACAAAAAAAAAAGCAAGGTACAACACAATTCGCCTCAAGAATCATCATCTCGTCCGAATTGAAGTCCAATTAAACTGGCCTCGGGTCGCAGAAGCTACCATAAAATGTTTTAATGACCACACGACCATCTTCCTCTTTGTGGCAAAAGTTGTAGCAAACTGATGGCGCAATGGAGGCTCGCACTTTCAGAGTCGACCAACCTCCAACCTTGAGTGAGGTGTGTTTTTTCTTCGTTCTTTCTTTCTGCGTATGATTTGCCGAGAATGTTCACTAACAGACATGGGATTTAGCAGCATCGTTGGTCAACTTTCGTCCCAACGTTGACGCACTTGCAAACAGTAATGTTCCCGGAAGATTCGGTTCTCTACCGATCCGTGGGACGATGATTATGACTGGTTTCAAACACCTTTTCTATTCCGTTTCCCCAGATGAAGTCATCGAAGGTTGGCAATCTGGGTGGAGGTAGGGAACGGATTAAATTTCTATTCAAACTTAAATATAGGACATAATTTAATCATCATAAAATATTGATCCATCTACGATGTTATAGGGGCATTCTTCTTTGTATCTGTCCAGCAAGACACGGCTACTAGACCGAGGTTCGTTACCGACCGCGATCGCGATCTTCGGATCGAATCTCGCTTCAGCCGGTGGACTTTGTTGTGCCAGCCGATCGTTTTTCTTATGATTTGTGGGCGTCAAAAAAACCTCTCTACTCCATCGAGTGGCGTGGTTTCGAATAAATCGGCCATGCAAATTCGGTTCGGTTTGGAACGGTTGAAAGAAAAAAGACAAACATAAAATAGCCGTCTTTTGATAACGCTTCCGAGGCAACATTTATGAATGAACATCGAGCGTTAAAGTCTGTGGCGTGTCGCGGACAGTTAAAAGTGGCACGTGCCTTGAGCGGGGTTTTGGTTTCGTTCCGCTAAGATTTAAAACGCTGGTTCGGAAGTGTGGCGTCTTTTAACAGAGTTTCGTCCGAGATGGTGCAAGTGCGAGCAAAACCTCACCATATTATGCACGTTCTGGTCGAGCAGGTCAACTCCGTTTCGTGGTGCGTTTTATCTGACGAAAAATACCGTTGCCAATTGCGGCGAATAATGGGGTTCGGGGTAAACATTTTTGATCTGCTGAGATCAAAACCGAACTGCACACTATTTGCATACAATTGTGCATGCAATGGGGGTGATCAAATATTGATCTTAAGCTTTTGTCTCATTTTTCCTATTTTTCCTACCCTCCCCAGGCGTTCGGGTGCACGGAAACAGTCGGAACCAGTGCGCATCCCACGGGTCAGATATTCCGCCCGATATCGAACACGGAGCCGTAGGGCCGCGTCTGTTGGCCGCGACCGGCGGGGCACCAGCGTCGCGGGCGATGTACTATGGCCCGCACTGAAAATTCGATCAACTCCGTTCCCGTGCCGCTGTACGTGCGCATACTGTTGCTGCTGCTGCTGCGATTAGATCTGCCGGAAAGACCGGCCGGCCTTCAACTCGCATTGTAATCGATTTAGATGTTCTAGGTATTTTAGGCCAATTTGCTGTTACCTAAAACCTACGTTTGGATAACAAAAGTATTATCGTTGTTTGAGTTACTAGTGACAGACAAACTTGGAAATTCGTGCAAAGTAGTGACTTCACCGTGTTTGGCAACATCGGCCGGTAATTTCTTTGCCAATTAGAAGCTGTTCATCTCGCCGGAAGAAAAATCGGCTCGATCAAATACGCAACCAACATGAATGCGTGCGCTTCCGCCAAGTGATAAGTGAATAGGTGATCAAGAAAGATACGGTCAAACCCATTGTCTGTCAGTCCGGTAGGCCTGTGCGTAAAGTGTTACGGAGTGTCGGTGCACCAGTTACATGTGCATGTCCGTTTTTGTGATAAAGTTGATTCATTCCATAATCTAAGAACCCGCCGGGGCCCAGCAGGGAGTGCCGCCGCGAAGGACTATCTGATCAGGTCTAGTCACACACGGTGTAGGCTGGAGGGCGTTACCTATCGCCGGTATCTCCGAGCCTGAACTCATCGACACGCACCCGATCGCGATCGTACCTGTTGCTGTTGTTGTTGTTGTTGTTGGTGACGTCAGTGGAGGATCGCGATCGAGTAAGCTCCACAGGAGCATAGGCGGGAAACGTCCGAGGAGAATCTCGAAGTGGTGATACGCGGACAAGCCTGTCCGGGATTGCGAGCGAAGCAAAAGTGCAAAGAAAAAGAAAAATCAAAACCAGTAAGCGTATGCGAACGGCGAAGTGTGCGAACGGTTGGTTGGAGAGGAGGAGGATGGAATTCTAGTCCCGCCGGGAGGTTGAACCCACTCGGCAGACCTCCGCACCGTTTATTACGCCGTCGGAGCAGGTGGAGTGATGTGGTGTAGCGTGCCGTTGCTACCGTGGTCCTCGAAGTCAAGAAGCGTTTTCTCTTCCGTGTGGGCAGCAGCGCTTGGCTGCGTGCAGAGTGTTCGGTGACGGTACCGGTGCGGGTGCCCTTTTTTCCGCGGGTCCAAGAAAAGTTGAGGACGAAGGACATAACCAGGCCGAGACGGTGACCCGCGCGCAGTGATCGTACGCCCAGGAATGACGCCCAAGGAGTGGTTCGCATTGCTCCTGTTCTACGCGGCGTACCTGTTCCTGGGTGCGAGCGTGTTCTATCATGTCGAGAACGACCTGGAAACGGAGCGGCGCGCTGAGGAGCTCGCAGAACGCATCGAAATCAACGGTGAGTTTGTGCGTGGTTGGAGTTCATCAGCGGCTTCTGCCGTCGGTATCGCATCATACGAAATATCCACATAAGTGATTATGCGACGAATAGAGTGGACGATGAATTCATGCATCACTGTAGACTAAGCATATTACATAAGATATTATAGATAGCTGTGCTATTTTAAAAAAGGGTCAATTTATATCATTTCAAGTATTTTTTTTAAATTTATCAACAAAAATAACAATTTCAACACCATCTCACGTTCATGAAGAGCTACAGAATGCAAAAGAAAATATTATTGTTGTCAGTGCTTTGCCGTTCAGATTCCTGCGGAATACTCATTAAGTCAAATGAAGTTAATTATTTTTGTTAATTTTGGATTTATGAAATCCAGATTGGTTGACAGATAAAATAGGATACGACCATGTGATGAGATCCACCGATTTTGGTTTTGTCGTACGACAAAATCGCACGATCAATTTCATCTGTCGAATCCCGTACAATATCATCCGACGAAAAAGGGTCGCGTCAGTGAACTGACACCAGCCTTAGTTAGACTTAATTTGATAGTTATGCTTTTACTTAGGATTTTAGGATTATATTGCACTTGAAATGCAATTGCAGTGAACTTTATTTGAATTTGTGGTGAAACATTTTTAAAATGAAAAGATACGAGAAGGTAAACGCCGGTACTTTAACAATAAACTTTAAAATTGATATGGCTTTGCAAAAAGTGATATCATTCAAATGTTCATAAAAGTCAGGTTAAGCGATTTATATTTTGATAAGTTAAATCAAATAATTTAGAACAATTCGCGTTGAATAAGTTTTGCTTCAAAATGTGTTGTTATGTTTCAATTTTTTAAATTTAAATGTTTATTCCTAGACATTTGAATTCATCCGTAAAACAGTACCTTTTAAAACTTAAACAATTAATTTGAAGATAATTCCCAATGGTCAGGTTTCCTTCCCCGTTTTCAAATGTAGCCATCGATCACGTCGGTGCCAATAATGCCGTACAATAACGCTAACAAATCGTGCAGTAATGATCAATAGGTATTGTGTTTTTTTTTTATTATTATTACGGGAAACAAGGTTCGAAAGGACACGCGCGATCCCGTGACACGGCAACGATGCATAAATGCATCCATCTTACTTGCTGGTGATAAAACGAAGCCGTGGCGAATCCGTCAAAAGGGTGGCGCACGTTCGCCGCGCGATCGTATCAAGTTTTACGCCCGATGTTAATTCAATCACTGCGCTCCAACCGATGCCGAACCCATTCATCACGGGACCGTGGGCATCGGGATTGGCGGTGACCGATTTCCGGTTTCTCATAAATCATCAAATTGGCGGGCAGCGAACCGATCATCTCGATGCCTATCGGTTTCGTTTATTCGAGAACAATTTAAATTCTAATGAGCCTTTCGACCGAGACCGCCCCTGTTCGTGGCGGTCGGTGATGATGAGGTGGAAGACCAGGTGGGAGAGTGCTACACGCGACGTGGTGACTCTAGCGGAACTGGCTGGGGTTCGAGTTCAGGCTCAGGTTGCAGCGACGTTGTCGCACTTTACACCACGACCATTTGCGCCCGAGTACGAACGGCTGTGCAAATTATCGAGACCAAGGCGTTGGGTGTTGTATGTTTTTCCTTTTGTTTGAAGCAGGAGTTGCATTTCTTATCAGCCGGTCTGGTTGCACGACGGAACGGGTCAGTTTTGCGTGCACGTGCAGCACCAGTTGCAGCGTTCGAAATGCTCCATATACACTTAAAGAAGAAAAAAGCATCCGCTTGTGCTGTCTATGTACTTTTTTTAAATAGTTTCTTCCCCATCCCGAATCCACCCCCACTTGTCTGGCATGTGTCTCTTTTGCCTATAGTTTTCCCGCCCTAGCGGCTATTATTGTAATGGCCAAATCGTGTCTTTGAAACCGTTGTTTACTGCTATTTCTATGAAGCGCGCATCAAGATTGGTAAACACTGAAAACACGGTTGATATTCCGTTTCCGTTGCAGATGAACTAACTTGCTGCATCTTATCATGTTACCGTTTGTTGGCAAACCACACAAATGTGCCGTCGATTTGAATTGATTCGGTCAAACACGTTCGGGAAGGTGACACTTCAGCGGTGTTGTTGTTGAGTGTCGTCTCTGCAAGGATGTGTGTTTCAGCAAACCAATGCAAATGTTAGTTAACAACTTATTTGGCGGGCATTTAATTGAAATTGCCAGTGAGGCGAGAAATGTTAGCTGGCCGAGAAAAAATGAAAGTAATCTAGTTAAACATGGTTGGTGGGTCCAATCTGATTTGAGAGGAACAAAAAACAAACAAATATAAAATAAACTTATTGGCCCGATTTAGCAAGGAGTTGGCCCAGAAAAAGTCGAGAGTTATTAACAGGCTATTTTACATATCCAAGCGAAAACGGAGAAAGTTTTATGAATGGAAAGGATCGATCAATGATGTCACTTTGCTTGTGAACACATTGAGTAAACATGTATTAAGAATGAGTGGTAGATTGTAAAGCTTTCTTTGATTTTCTTCCTCCATCCGGGTTCTGCCTTGAAGGTCAGCTGGTTAATTTTTATTACTTGCTCAATCGGTTCGTTATGGTGCCGATAGTGGGCAGTGGGAAAGCATTAGAAAATAAACAATCTCGCTAAGTGTCTCGAACGGCGTACCGAAGCGAACTTGCGCAACAATGTCTATGAACTAGATCAACGCTATCTCTTTGACGAGTCGTACGCCTGCACGATCCGCGTTGACATTAATGAAGCGATTTCAATTAAGCAAATCATCAACCACGGTGCGCCTGAATGGAAGCTCATTCACGTCAGTGTCAAGTGCATAGATCAGCAAGGCGCGATCAAAATCAGCACTAACAGACACATACGATTGCCCGATTTGCATATTACAAAGCGATCTGGCCGTCTCGGACGCGTGGCAATTGCAACAACCCAAGGCGCAAACGCGAGCTGGTCGAACGATATGAAAATGAATACCTTGAAGAGGAACGTATCCCGGTAAATGGGCCGGAGGTGGGCGAGTGCAACAGGCGACGAGCGTCGTTCGAAAGACTTCAACGCCGGTGATGGTGGGCTGTGCGCACGTACGGAAAAACGTAGGCACTTTTTTAACAACCGGCTTGGCGCGTGTCCATTGCTAATCGGGAACTGGTGATGCAAAATCTGCTTGTGAATCTATAAATCTGCAGTGGAATGCAGTATGACGGTTGTAAGCAATGGCGTGTGCGCGATAGACCATAACAGTTTATCAGATTATTATCGGAAAGCCATCTTATGGGAAGCAATACTAATAAGGATAATAAATTCAACATAGTTTCTGCAGGGATTTTTGTACTTTTTAAATCCGACTATGAATAATCGCTGGATTTTAATTTTGAACAGTTAAACTGATTGAGCAGATAAAAATCATCACATCAACTTGCAGGCTTGAATCAACACAATTTTGCGGAGGATTTTTACTATGTCTTGAGCTTATTGCTATTAAAGGCAAACTTAATACACTCCGAAATCGTTCTAAGTGTTTGGGAATGTCTTCTCGATGACGTCAGACAGGTTGATAAAATATCTTGCTGCTGGTGTCACGTCCTATGCACGTTGGTGTCTCACTTGACTACTG
>KE525264.1:0-29277 GCA_000441895.2 Anopheles sinensis | reverse complement strand
GTAACCTTGGCTTTTGGATCGTACTTAACTTGCACTTAAGTAAAAAATCATAAAAGAGATGAAAGAAAAGCGGCTCATGAACGGTGGGGTTCAGCTCCTCGACAGCGTGGGTTCGAATCCTAACCGAAACCGAGACCCTCCCCTGCACGAGAGGAGTGACTATCCACGTACACAAAAGGTAAAAGTCTTGCAAACCCCTCATATGATAACAATGGGTTCGACTAACAACTTTACGCACTGTAGTATGGAATGCATAACTAGGCTAACTTTGGTAAATTTCAAATTGCGAGTCGATAGATTTGAGTGGAAAATTTTCTTTTAAACTCAGGAGAAGAAAAAAAAATTAATTAAATATGCATACAGCGCGTTGAAATAAACATGCGCAATATCTAAAGTAACGCTGTGAGTGATTAATTTGCTTTTCTTTTTATTTTGAAATCATCGAAGGTGGTTGAACACTATTTTGAAGACTTTGAATTATTGTTCGACGAAGGTGCATAATTTGGCTTTATGTTATGTTTGCTCGATACGGTCTTTCAAATTTTCTTCTGTCTGTAGTGTTTATGTCGATCACTTATACGTTTATGCATTTAACTTATTCCCAAAATACTCATTATTTTAATGTTTATTCCAAATTATGTTTGATAAACAATGTTTTGGCTAATATGCTTGTTGTTAACCTTTTCTTTGTTTTAGTTTCTATGTTGCCAGTTTTTGAATTATTATTCCATGCCTTTCCTATGGTGGCAGTTTTTTTATACAAATTATAACGAAAAGATTATAAGATAACGTTCTTCAAAATTCCAAAAAACATTTCATACACTTTTTTGCTATACTATGGAATTTGTATACCAAGGAACCAAAAAATGGTTGATATAACTTATTGGTATAACGACATGATACTTTATTGTGGTACCTCCATTTTTTTAGTGCGCGTGTATGGTAACACATTTTTCTGTGCTTTGTGTGTTGGGTCGCACAGTAACATACGACCCAACACTAGTTGTGAGTTCTTTCTTCAACCAACATGGTAGGAATTTATAAGTAGGATTTTAGAATGTGACGATCTTTTGTGTGTATACTTTGAATTCAATTTTGTTAAGAATGTGTCAATCTTGTCAATTATGTAGATTTTGTATGAGTTAAATGTTTGGTAACAAGGAACCACACAACAACCTTTGTTGTAAAAATACTCAAAAACTGATGATGTATCATGTACAAATAATGTTTCGTAGACTTCACTGCACCAGCGGTCAGACCAATTGTCACCATAGGTTTTAAATAGAGAATAAGTGGCTCAAGATGCCCCGATGAGGTTATCACAAGATGCCGACGGCTTTCTAAACGCCATTTTTTGTCAAAATCCCATTCAAAAAGAAAAAGACGACAGTTTTGCTAAATGAATTCTTGTGTACTGTTTATTTTTTAAATTTAGTTTTGTATGACGGACCGTGCCGTATTGTTAGAGCCTATGTGCTCTAACTGCCGTTTCGTTTCTCAGGGCATTTCCTCCCTGCTATTGGGCCTTATCTCGGGCTTTCTGGATTACTTGTTTACTCATTCTATGAGATTTTAATGAGTCGTGTTGAAAAAGCTGTCGTGTTGAAAAAAAAATTTTGTATTGCTGTATCTCGAAAATATTGTTTGGTTACAAATCGAGTCTTTAAAGGACGATGTCATGTTGTGCTGGAGAAAGAATTAAGTAGAAGTTGATCTTCAAGCGTGGGGTTTTTATGTTTGTCCTTAGATTAATATTCATTTTGAAAACAATGCTTACAGTTAAAATTGCTTCCTTTATGGATTCGTACTATATGTTTTGCACAATAGATAGAAAAACAAATATCTATAATCAAAAGCAATACAAAAATACTTTTAGTTTAAGTACCTCTCATAAATTGACCAAAATACAAGGGTGATGTTATACAAAGGTGGTGCTAAACATGCAAACACACGAGAACCAACGCGCTTACCTGTGCTGAGGCGATAAAACCACACGATACGCTGGGCGCAAGGGAATACTTTTCCGAACATAAAGAGCGGCCACTGAAAACGTCTTTCCCTGCCCTGGCGGGACTGTCGGGCGGTGGCATGTTTACACCCTCGTGGGCTGGTCGTGTTTTTGCCGCAGGGTTGGAAGATGAATGACTTGTGAATATCACGGTAATTACACTTTGTGGATCGGATCAGGCAAACAACCAGCGCACCCGGATGATGCATCAAAGTGAAACCGGCGATGGAATCCTATGGTAGGCGTGGGCGTGAGTTTAAAGTGTGCCATGATAGTGTGTTTCGAAGCTCGAAGGATGGAACGAGTCCGGGTGGCTACAACCTACCGGTAGCCTGGGTTTAGTTATCCGATCCGAGAAAAAAGCACCAGCATCGGACTGCGAAGCCCTGAGGAAATTATCCTGAAGGTGGTTTACGTATACGGTGGTCGCATCTGGACATGCCCGGCGGAGGTGTGCGAATAATTATGTTCGCTCCCGGACCGAAGAGATTCAAAAGCCTGCGGATGACATTCCCGAGTTTGATGGGTTCGCTTGCGAATGCTGCCAGGTTTGGTATGCCAGGAGCGCCTGGCTATTCATTGGACTTTCAAACAGGTTACGACCACGCTAGTCGTGGTAAGGCGCAACGTTATCAGTGCACAGCGATTCCTTCCGTTTCTCATGATTCGCTTTCGGGTCCACTCTGTCGCCGTTCCATGACGGTTGGTGCTGTGTTCCGGTCGACAGCAGGACGCCTACTGTGGTGTCTGTGATTGACCTGGTTTCGGACGCGCTCGGGACGCCAGTGTTTGCCGTTGACCCCATTAGAGCGTCGCCTGCGTCTTTTTACGCCTTCGGTTTCCATGCGGTTCGTTCAGATTCGCTTGCGCACGAATGTATCCTGTCCCTGCAGCCCGGAAGTGGAAACTGATGACGTGCAGCAGCGAGAGGACTTGTCGCGACGAGCGAACCCGCCGGTGAACCGTACTCAAATGGCGAGATTGGCGTTGGTGCCAGTGCGTCTTACATGGGTCGTTTAACGCTTGGGCCAACACCCCATCGGCAGAGGGTTGTGGGAAGAACAGAAGTACACCATTGTCATCACTCAGTAACGATGACACAATGGAAAAGGTGGATGCTGCCCTACTGGGCACCAAGGGCGGTGAACACCAGCCCGACTCGGGACACGAAATGGACGGGATCGGTCGCGGTGACAACAGCACGCTACCACCATGGGAACGCCCATCTTGGTTGATTGGGCATCTAAAATGGGTCTGTCCAGAACAATCGATATGACGATCCCTTGCGGTCGTGGTATGGTGCGGGTTCAGTGGTGCTCGAATTTTCCGTTTTGTAGCGGTACGGTACGGTGATGCCCGGCCGGATGTGACGCGTCCGCCTTTCGGAAGTATCGTATCATGATCACGATTCCGTGCCATGGTGCCGCCTTGCAAACGCCTAGGGACGTACCGTCCATCCTCTGGAGCCCTCATGCTCGCTCGCCCGAACAACGAGGACGACGATGAGGATGATGATGATGGTGATGTGAGCTGTCGGAAACAAAGAATGTTGCGTTGATTATACAATTGGCAACGACCGACCGTCACGATGAGGGATGTAGTCCATTTTTAACCTTTTGTTTGCACGGATGAATGGTTGTTCCAGTTGATAATGATGGGGTGCCATTTTATTTCTCGTGAATGAAATTAGTCCTGTCTTTAACATTTGCGGCAAGTTGGTTTATTCAATCTTCTTCATTCACGCTTCATTTATACGCAGACATAGCAACAAGAAGCAAGTTAAAAATTAAAAAGGATGCATATGTTTAAATCCAAAAAAATATAATTAATACTTCCTTATACTTGTATATTCGTATCATGAATCGCTTTGAATGGTTGTTCGTTGCTGTGATTATGAAGTCGAATAATTTACAGAAATTATATCAGTAAGGATTTTTTTAGTTTCCCTTATTGTTCTATGCACCCTAAAGATAAGAAATATGTATAGCGTTCTTAATCAATACTATATAAAGCTAAATCGAGTATGGCGGATGTTCTTAGCGAGCCAAAAAATCGTCTACATTTTCTTCAAACAAGTTGCTGAATTCGCTTTCAATACACCTGAAAAGTCGGTACACAAGATGCTGGTTTATATTTCTAACTATTTATTTACTTGTAAGAAACTATTTTTGGCAAGTTTTCAGCACGTAATCTATTTAAAAGATCTTTTTTGAATACTATACGATTTAACATACGTATTTTTGATATTCCTTCCGTTGCAGTGCTTAATGTGAACAAGATTTTACAAAACGATCTATATGATCACGGTTCTATGCAATAATATCAAAAGAGTTGGTTGTGTAATTAAAATTTCATACTGTTGAAACAAATTTGCCACATACTTTTGCATTTAGGCATTAAAGACCAGTTTTTATTTATTTTTCTAATATCTATTGATGTTTATGTATGTATGTGCATAAATTTCCCATACTAAATATAGGATTGGGCACCAGAAAGTTTATTTGCTGAATTAAACTGATAGCTTTATTTATTGGCAAATAATATTAGCATTGTTTGATACATAACTACATGTTAATATAAAATATACCATCTTTCGGTCACAGTAACTCTCTTCCGGGACGCACCTTGTCCCATTAGGGGATGTTGTGCCACATTAAAAAGAAGTATGTTAATTTTGGCAATCTTCTTTCTTTGGCGTCACACATTTTCAATACCGCTCATTAGTTGCCACCGTTGTCGAACATGGCTGCGGTACATTTTTGTTAATTTCATGTTACGCTGATCGTTGTTTTCTGCTCCTGATGATTGATTTTCTCTTCTATTCCGTCCCCTCTCCACCTACTACGCAGGCCGCCATCAAGGAGGGCTACCTAATGAAGCAGACCTGGTCGTTCCAGCGCTGGCGCCGAAGATACTTTCGACTGAAGGGACAAAAGTTGTACTACGCCAAGGACAGCAAGGTATGTATAGCACTCGGTCGAACCGCGCTCTGACATCTGCTCCAAGCGGTTCTGCGGTTTGCGGTCTGCTAACCCTGGCCAATTTTTCGGACCCGCCCTTGCCGAAGGCTACGCTGCTAGCGTGCCAAAGCACAGGATGGCGTGTCCGGGCCGAATCTAATCTGTCGAATTGACGACGGTCCGGTCCTGGAACATACCCGGGCCCACCTCGGTCCCCTGAGGGGGCTACCGGCGTGGTCCGACGTGCTGATTGACGGCAGCCAACATGTTGCATTCCATGTTCACGTATCCTTCGACACTACGATGTCCAGCAATGTCCGTGGCTTTCTTTTTTATCCTTTTCCACGGCCTCTTATCGACGACTAATGGGGCCAACTGTGTAGAGACAAGCGATGAAACTAATCTAGAATGCCACTGCTAAGCGACCGTTTGGTCCTTTTCGATCGGCAACGTTTGCCAAAACGGGAAAGACACAAAAAGTGTGCCGCAACTGCAGAGGAAATATCTTCGGTGAAAATAAAACCTACTCCTTCGTCCTTCATTCAGTCGTAGTTGAAAATCAAACGACATATTAATTTACCCTTTTGATATTGACTAATTTCGATTGCAAAATGATTCCTTTTTTCCCGAAAAAGAGCACCAAACAAACTTTTCGTTCCACCTAACCCATAAACTATGCTGGGAAATGATTTCCTGTGTCCGTTCGAGGAAACAAACGAGGAGAAAAGCGTTTGATTAGAACCGTATCGGTTTGAAAAGGGGCGTGGAATGCCGGCAGTTGCGATATTTGGGCGCCGATAAGCGCTACACTAGTCCGGCCATTAATAGCACCGATAGCGATAAGCGGCGTACGGTTCGGCGACCTACCGGCACGAAACCACTTATCCGGCCTTCCTCACCGTAGGAATGTAAAGTGGATTGTGACGGCAGTAAAACGGAAGAATGCAGTAACGCCGTAACGTTGGAAGGACGTATGAAACCAGCTGAAGCCCCGGAACCGACAACATCAAGGACTCGTAAAACGGTTCCGCTTTTCGGTCACTTCATTCCGCGTTGCGTTGGTTGTTGTAGTACTCCGGGTACGGGCGTTTATATGATGACCTGCTTTCGAGTGGTCTGTCCTCTACGAGCAATCCATGTGGAGGGTTCCCTAATGGAGGTACGGTTCGCCATTGTTTTGGTCCGTTTATGCGTGCTGGGGAGGGCAATATCGGTTGACTATAACAAAAATACCGTCAGTGGATTTATCGAACCAGAACCAGGGTTCGTTAGAGTGCCCGTCCTTCGGTAGTGGATGAAATGCATCAGCATTATGCCGCAAAACAATACACTGGCAGCGCACCCGAACACGGTAGCATGCAGTGAATCTGGTGGTGCTACAAGAAAAATCGTTTCTACTTCAACAACGCGTAACAATTGGTGACGATGTGAAAGCGTTTTCCCGTACGCCTTCGCTCGTGCTGTGCCATCAGGAAAGCCCATTATGTTTTGCCGAGGTGAGTCCAGCTCTCGATCCTTTCTGCAGCGTATACCGACCGTAAGTGCCGCAAGAACAGTAGCATTTTCGGGAGGGTGAAGTAAAAGGAAAATTAGGTTTGCGCGGTAGGAACCCTTCCAGGCGTAGTTTCTTCGGCGATTGGTTACTTGACGGGGGAGGGTTCCTTGCTGCCACAGTAAAATTCAATGTGACGTTAAAAGAAGCTTGCCATAAATAATTATCGCGTCGGTAATGTTAATGTTGCACTCGAGGAGTTGACTGGGAGGAGGTTTTGTTCGTGCGGGCGTTGGGTCGGTCGGCATTTGCATAAAACCGGCACCGGAACGTTGAAAGCAACTGTTCGCCCTTGGTAAAGGCTGTTCGCGATTTTACCACCTGTGATTTTATAAAAGGGCAGTGGAATTATTATGTTTCCCATTGTGTACGACTCTCCGTATAATTTTATTTCTGTTCGCTGGATTGGTGTTGCATTTCATGAGTGTAATTACTTGACATTTATTGTGTGCAGGTTACACCTACCAATTTAATAAGCTGAAATAGAGCAGGAAACATTGTGTGAAACTGTAAATGTATAAATGTATTTCATATCATAAAACTAATAGTTTCTATCCTCATCAATAGTAACACTTTAATTTTATTCTATTAAAAGCAACTTAATGCAAATTATTCATATTATTATTGTTTGAGATGAATAATAAAGAGAGTAGGAATTATTCCGTTTGGTTGATTCATTAAATTAAATCGTACGGAGTTTATAAATATAACTGAAGCTAAAAGATATTTCAATTGTTATTATTAGCATTGTGTGACCTTCAAGTAAATTTCAGTTCATATACGCAGTTGATCCAAAAAATATGTTACAAAATAGTAGAAGTATTGTTTAAGTAACTACCGTCCTGAGGTATAACTATCAAAATAGAAAGACAGTAATGCTTTGTCAAAAATAGTAAGAATAAATAATCTTTGTAGGCTTTTTCATTATTTTGCCATCTTGTGCCACTTCATGGCGCATTTCCATAGCCTGATTCTATTCCAATATTTTTTTATATTAAGCTAGCATAATAATAAAGCGACTTCATTCGTTGTAGCAATCACAAAAATACCTGAATTAACGCAGTGAAATATAATTAAACCCTAAAGGCACTCATTACTGTTCAAATGTTGACCATGTTTACCTTTTTGTGCGAAAATTTAAGTTATGTGAGTGCGGAAAGAACAGCGACAGTTAATCGTACAGCAGTTTCGCGTTTAAATGTGGCTGAAAGATTGAGCTCTTAATATGCCGATTGATCATTTCAACGCCATATGATCGTTTCGCAACAAATGTGCAATGCTGTTGCGAGTGCGTCAGCAGGGATTCTGTCGTTTCGGATTCTACCGGAGTGGTCGGACTTCCAGCGAACGGCATCTTGCCGGATCCGAGCGGGGCATGTGAGTCGTTGCCTAAGAATAGATCGCCGGAGAGCGAACGGGTTCGCGCGTTACTAATGAGCGATCGTTAGCAGCGTGCCGTTTCGGTGAAGCTGGCGAGAGGTGCTTGTCCCGGAGCATATGGTCGTCCGTTTGTGCGTGCGCCCGCAAGAGGGAAATGACTTCTGAAGTGTTGTCGAAGCGTGGCAGATTTATTTATATTTACTATGTGCCGCATTCGCTCGTGGCATTAATGAGACCTCCAGCATGCACGGTTTAGCTCGAGGTGAAGTGCATCGCGGGAAATCCGATTACGTGAATAGTGCAAGTTTCGTTTGTGTTGTGCTTCTTTTTTCCTTCCTGAATCGTGATGTGTGCAATCGTGCAATATAAATTAAACAACTAGGGTAACTGTACCAATAGTGGCGCACTTAGTCGTGTTACTAACAATATGATGCAATTTTCAAGTGTCTATCACAAAATATTTTACAAATTTATAGCAATTATGATCTGAACACCATTATTCTTCAGGAAACATATATTTTTACAGTTTATCCTGTAAAATACACGAAAAAAATACCTAGCTGGTTGTTCTTGTAATGGTAGTATGGCTCCTATAGTGGTGGTATCGTGTTCCTATTGTGGTGGTAGTATTTGGAAAACTTGGAAAAAACTGAATAAATTTTTATTGTATTCTGTTTTTGAAGCTTATTTTACACAAAAAAGCCAAGTAACTCAGACCAATGCATTGTCTTGGCCATAGACCAACGCATTCCGTCATATAGACCAATGCTTTTTGCGGAGATTTATAGCCTTAAGGAAATCATGGGACTCCTGATAAATTCTTAAGGAATCCAGCTTATTAGTACAGCCTGCTTGGAAAATATGAATTTTGGAGCTTTAATATATTACGAAGTGAGAAGGTTTATCTTTTAAACACTCCGTAAAAGGGCAAGGAACATTTCATACTGGTACAAATAACGCCATTGTATTTATTTCTTCGTACAGCTAGGATTTTATTCCACTACCTTCACTATTGGTACAGCACCACTATAGGAGCACTTACCTTACTCTCCGTAATTTGCAAGCGAAGTTATTAAACTGCTGTTTGCTTGGCGTTTCATTATTGAAAACAGTGTGCTACATGTACCATCAGCTATCGGTAGTGAATAGATATGGCTTTGAATGTGTAAATTTGGACGAGCATTCAAAGAACGTACCAATCACCGGTAGATTACATCACCAAAATGACTTTCCTTTCCATACAGACTGATACCGACAATAAGTTTAATGAAGCTCGGTAAAGGCAATTAGTTATTCCCAGTTCGATGTTTTTAATCAACGCATTCATACGGGGTAAGGTTCAAAGGTATAATATACAAAGGGAATGGTTTATAAATAGGAACGTACTGCACGCTTTTCCTTCTATGTGAATGTGTAGTCTTTTTTTATCAAAGGAAATCATAATAATTCCGGCCCGATTGTGGCGTACTAATATAATTATGATGTAGCAAGACTTGCGTACGTGCAGGGAGTGTGATAAATGATTGATGCACGCGCGTTGAACCGGCAGTGGTGTTGCTTAATCCACGCGTTTTCCAAATCCGAGCGCGTTCCATATCGGTGCCGTAATGTGCGGGTGCCGTCCGCTAGGTAACACCTATCATAATCTCATTTCGCGGTAAATATGAAAATAAACATTTTTCCGTCCGCACGAGGCCATCGAGGAGGGGGTTTAGATTTGTTTCCTTCCTAGCGTCCAAACCACCCCTTTCTAGGTCCGTTTTTCCATTCCGTTACCTCGCTGACCCTCGAACACCGTTAGAGATGGGCGCTTTTTTGCCCCTGACCTAGTGCCGAAAGCGGCCTTCCCGTGGATGGATGAATGGGAAAAAAAAACTGTTGGTCAGAAGGAAAAAAAAGTAATTTGCAAGAGAACGAAGCTTCGCGGAACGTGGCAAACCACGGAAAAGTGGAGCTCGGGTTGGGAACGGCGCGGGAACGTTCATCCATCATTTTTCCAATCACGCACCTGACACCGCGTTCGCGTGATGATAGTGAATTTGCGGGAATTTTCTCGCCACATGTAACGCGTGTGTGTCCATTAGCGTTTGCCCGCATCAACCCAATATCCACAGCGGGGGTATCTCCGGCTGAAGCGCGCTGTTGGATAGTGTGTTTGATTAAAAACAGCTCGCAAAAGAGGGAAAAAAGTTCGCTGTTGACACCATCAAACGCATGGATCGGAACACGCCCAATTTAGCTTGGGTGCCTCGTTCGCTTTATCCCGTAATGTCTACGAGAAAGGTTACAAAATTTCAATATCTAAAATTTGAGAACATTTTTCAAAATGCATTTTTCTACTGATTAATGTGATATGGTTGAACATATTTGTTTAATATCTAAATCTACTTAAATCATTGTTTTTGATGATTATTTGTAGTTTGCAAAATATTAGTATGAGTTACTAAATTCAATTGCTGAACAATTTTATTGTAATCGAAGCAAACATGATTCGATGAATTATATTTATTTATCATTTAGTTATTGTTTGTTTTGATATAAAAATGGCTTTATTATGGTCAGCGGATTATGTTGTTGGTATGCTCAATAAGTATGTCCACGGTAGCCATACGCATAACAGATACAGTTTGACAAATTAAATGACTTTTGAGCTACCATTCTACAAGTTTTATCATAAGTTTGTTCAAAAACTCCCATCGAATGTTTTTGGTCGTAGACCTAAGGGTTAACGCAGTCAGCCACCATGCGTCTCCATCGAGGTGAAGAAAATACGTGTGGTGATCCAGCTAGATGGTAGCTTTGTTGTCTTTTATCTTTGCCCTCGTGGTGGTTGCAGTGCCGCAAAGGACGTAGAAGACCGGAACGGCGGGAAACTACTACTACGACGGTGTCGCGCTACCGGAGAGCGCGCGTTCGGTGTTTGTCTACGGATGGCGTAAGAAAAACGTCTGCACGTGAGCAAACGCAACGGCTTTGGTGAGGGTTAGGAGCCGGGTTAGAGTACACCGGTTCGGACCGAGACGGCCGAGCACAAGGAGAGAAACCAGCGAAGTGGTGGGAAGATGTGGGTTGAAACGTGTGGTGAAAATTGCAAGCAGAAAGCAGGCGCTGGGAAGGTCGTTCGTGCTAAACCGGGCACTATTTGGCAGCTGAACATCTTTCCATACTTAAGTAAAACGTCGAAGACGAGGTTGAACATCGAATACCAATCGAGCACGGTCGGCAGAGTTGATGGAGGGTTCGGTTGCTTCGAATCCGGGTCTCGTGACCGGACGTGGAAATGGACCTTACTCTCGTGAAACGAAACGAGCCGGCGGTAGCGTTGTACGAGCAGAAAGTCATCGTAATCATGTGTTGCGCATCGTAAAGGGCAAAGTAAAGAGGAAAACTCGACGGGGGATAAGAAGCGACCCGAGCGGCATATCGATTAGGTTGGTGTCTTGCTGGTGCCGGGTTTTCGCGGGTTTGGCTGGTCGGGTTTTCCCACGACGTTTCTGTGAGAGTGCAGGGATAAATAATTCATCGGCAAAAGAGCGAATGAGTGGAGAGCGGATGGCAAAACACGAGCAGACACACGATGTGGGAAGAGACGCGGAATGTGTTCGTTCGTTTCGAGAGCACAGTTTTGGGAGAGTAAAATGTCCTTAGCTCGGAGATCGTCCACTGGGAAAACGTGCTCAAAGTGTGGTTGACTGGGAGGAAAGCATAACGGGATGGGAAGGTTAGTATCATGCTCGAACAAATTTTAAACAGCATCCCCAGCTCCCTCCAACGTTCGTAGGTAAAAACGGTCCCATCGATTTCGGGTCAAACGGTGGAATCGGTGGTAATGGGGTCCATGTTTCGCGGTGTAACGCTCCTGCCCGTGAGTAGAGGAAAATATGAAAATGTATTGCACAAATGGTAGGTCCCTCCCCAGGACCGAGCACGTTGTAATGTTTTGCACATGTGCTTCGGCTCGAAACCAGTAATGATTGGGGAAAACTTGCAATTTTCCGCTCACCACATTTTTCGTTGAACGCAGGAAGGCAAGCACTTTTGAAAATGTATTCATCACCCAGCTTCAGGCTTGTTTGTCTCAGGCAATAAGCTTCAGGGTTAATTTTATTGCCAAATTGTTCCACCGTCCTCCTATGGCCAAGATTGAAGCGCTCAAGGTCCATAGTGCCGAAAATTGTATGACTTACTAGACCGTTCAAATATTGATGGCAAACAAAGAGCCCGCACGTTCATCACCACCGACCGAGTGCCACGTTACAGACGAACGGGATGCTGTTGGGAGGCGCGTTTGTAGAAAATGACCCAATAATTTATTCAAATTTACGAACATTTTGCCCGTCCCTTCTGACAGGCGGGTCGGACAGTTTTTCCTCGAGTTTTGGCAGTTTTGGCGAGCTCTAAGTGCGTACTTGGTTTTTTTACCTTTTTGATTTTCCTGCTTCAGGGGATCAGCGAAAGCTGCTCGGATCCGAGGGGCAAATCTGTTGTTTTCCTGGGAAAGCAAAAATCAATTCACGGCGTGCGGAATTAGTGGCTTTTATCAGGCAAGGGGGAAGAAAAACCTCGGCTAGCGCACCGCATGAAAGACATTGGGCTGAAAGTTGTACCTACATCGTGATTTGCATGTGCCGTTGGCCGAAGACCTTTAAGAGTCGGCTCGTCAATCTCCATGCCAAATCGCCGGCAACGGGAGGAGCCGAGAAGGAAAGTTATTTAATGAAATTTCAAACGCGCAAAACTCTTCCCTCCGGAGGCTTCGCACACAGCCACACGCGACTTTGGCGCGTGGATTTATGAAACTTTGGCCCACGGTCCCGGGCAAAGGCTACCTGGCCAGTGATATATGAGGTCGAGCAGGGAAAAGTCATGCCTAGAAACAGCATTAAGCGAACAATGTTTCGTTGCCTGCCGAAGCAACAGTGTGTTTGCGTACGACTACAGGCTCCGGGGGTCACATGGGTGGATATGTTGTTTTTTTCCCTATCCTCCCCCGATCACCACTCCCCTTCCCTCCCCATTCGATGGATGATTGGTCGTTTTGGGCGCGAACCACTCGAGACCGAAGCGAACGCGTGACTAACGATCAAGCGGATGGTGGAGAAAATTTTCGGGAAAACCATCACCGTTTCGCGGGTTGCCCTTTGTACGGTGTGAAGTCATTCTCTGGCCATCACAGAGGGAGAGAGAAAGACCAAACACAGAGAGTGGCACAGAGTGGAGAAAAGTCGCGAGAGATAGAAAAGGGATGACTATGGTGGAGCTGTCGAATCTGTCCCGCTTTTTCAAGGAGCCGTAAAAGCGGATGCAGGTCGGGTTGTGCTCCTTGCCATCGCTCCGGCAGCTCTGCGAAATTTCCCGGAGAGAGCGCTTCGGGAGCCCAGCAGTGCCGTGCAGAACCGCGTCGTGGCTGGTGCCGCAGTGTACCGGAAAGAATCAAAACTAGAACGCTCGCCCGAGCGGAGAGTCAGTATTGGATCTAGGTTCTAGCGCGCACGGTACTGCTGCTGCTAGGGTTAGCCGGAACCGTAGGCACGCTGCCGGACTTGCCAGTGACGCACTGCACTGCACTGGCCGCGTTGCGACACACTGCTCCAGACCGCCGTCGCTGTCGTAGAGGTGGTGTCGGACCAAGAACATCCTCGTGCTCAGACCAAACAGGACAATCAGAACCGTACCGGATGGTGTAACGTGTTTGCCGAGCTGGAAAGAAGCGAGTGTCAGTGTTTCCGATTCCTGCAAGCGAGGATAAGGAACTTCCACGAGCGGGAATGTTCAGTGCAGCGTGTGAAACGTGGTACAAATTCGCCAGAAGACTCGTCGTTCAGCACCGTTACGGGCAACCAAGTTTATTCCAAGTTTAGAGTTAACCGCATCTGCGTAGCGTTAGTCTCCTTAGGCGTATCGTTAAGACTACCGTAGTGGCCATTCGCAACCGTTACTGTGACGATTAACAAAACGTGTACACGCTACCTAGCGACTGCAAGTTAAGCAATATCAGTCAAAATTAAAATACAAAATACGAGCACCAGCCAACAACCAGCACCAGTAGCTCCTTACACTGTAATATAGTAGATACTGTATAAATATATATCTTTACAACAACGTTTCTTGTCACGGTGCCATACTTCGTACCACGGAACCACCTCTCTCACCACACACACATCAAAAGTGAATGCCTTCCTCAAAGCAAAGCCTCCGTAATTATGCAATCGTAGTGAGTAAAATTGTAGTTCGATAAGTCATCGATGTTATCATACAACGTGATCGGGGACGGATCCTCTTCCACGAACCGACCGTACCCCGCTAAAATAGTGTCCTTCTTTGAGATATAAAGTAAGCAATAGGTGCGCATGGTGTTAGGTACGCACGAGATTCTCCCTATCTAGAGTGTTAACAGAGTTTCCAAAGTTTATGTCGGTGAATAACATTCAAACGAAGCTTAAACGATTTTTAAACTGTACATTTGGACGTCGAATTATTCGTCGAGCTGTTCAATCGTGATATTGTGGCAACTTCGACGGACAGAAAAAGGATATTCTGACCTTAAACGGACCACAGCATGAACGTTGAGTGTATGAAGAAACGAAACAACGTAAAGCGGGAGAAACAAAACTAAAAAAACCAAGTCTGGTAAAACCTTGCTATTCCGTTATCAATCAATCTACCTTAAGACAGAGCCGAAAAGAGTTGACTTGTTGAATTTTGTGACATAGTGGTAATGTGCAAAACTGTGTACCAGTGAGTTCCATTCCGAAGTTTGATTTTAACGTTGACTGCAACAGAAGACATTTTTCGGTATTGGAGGTGAGTAAGGGACTGTAAAGGTTAACTTTATCGCGAAAATATGTTATCAGCTCTATATCAAGTGAAAGTTAATACTAAATTATGGCATTTTAAACACTATGTTATATAATTCTATTTCTCCTGTTGGTCAATTCAGAGTAGAATAATATTGGAAACACGTGTTTAACGTTTGAGCACTTCGTAATGAATTTATGTATGATGCACGATGTAGGCGCTTTTAAAACTCCTTTAATATTGAATACCTTTTTTGATATAAAAACCCGTGTCCGCAAATGCCGTAACGTAATGGACCTTTATTTTCCAGGTCAATCATATATCCAGGTGAAAGGAAGGAGTTTCCCTTTGGCCAAGAAATCTTCCGATAATATATTACTGTACGTTCGGTTTGCCGATTATCAAAGCGTGAAACGTTGGGTCCTAAAATAATTGGATCTTACTATTGATTTTAGTTTAAGCGTTTTCGGATAAGCCAACCATGCATGAGATCGATCCTCGACGAGGGTTTTGTAGGCGCTTTTCTTTATTTCTTTTTCTTTTTCTGGTTCACCCATGAAGGTGCCATTGAACCGTGCGAAGGATAATAACTGTGATCGCTTGGAACGCTAGCGCAACGTGCCAGGATACAAAAAACGGCTAAATTATTCGACTTCAAAATATTTCCTCGACCCTTTTCATGCTGGTTTCGGAACCTGCGTAGCAGCGCTTGATCCGTTCCTTCGTCAATCTGCAGTAAAAAAAAAAAACAAACAAAAAAAAATAACAGAAAAATATCCGGATGGAGTTTACTTGCATCCAGAGGTCGGTCGACGTGGTGTACGTGTATGGATTTAATCGTACAGATCAACTACTTAAGGAAGGGGTCGCCAATCTGTAGTAGCATGTAAAAGAATGACAATGAAAATCGTGTCCAATTTGACAAATGTTGTTTCAGTAATTTATTGATTCACTGGAAAGATAAATTCAATGATTTTCAGATCAAGCTAATTAAAAAAGCAGTTCTTTCTATTATGAAAATTCTTCAAAATTGTGCTCTAATTGTAAATTTGATATTTATTGTTAATGAAAATATTTATATTAAAAATCAATTAATTATAGCATTCAACGCATTAATCGACTACAATATTTCTTTCACCTTTCTTATAGCTTTTATCAAAGAGTAAACAGTCAATAATTGAGCTATTAATAAATTGTTTGACTAAGGCATCTATTTTTTGATAACTTTATAATATTTACTCTATAAATTTGTATTTACATGGAGCAACTCGATTTGAAAGTGAAAGTTTTCTTTCAAAACTATTAATTCACGGCTTTTTATTTAATTTGCGGTAATAGAGAAAATATTTGGTTTTACCACTTCAGAAGGTTTGCCGAAACCTTAACTTTAACGTCAGCTTACACCACATATAAGCTGAAAGGAGGGAGAAGAGATAAGATTTACTTTCTCATTTCAGCACATATAGGAAGCTCAGTGTTGCGAGGGAAATAACTGTCGAATGGTCAATTACATTTTTAATTTTTCTATAAACATCACCTAATAATCGTCTATTTTTAACAAATTACGTACCAGCTTCTGCTAGCAGCCGTGAAAAAAAACAAGAGCACCACACTAATTGAATCCCATGCAGTGTTTCATTAGCAGCCGAATTTGAAAATATTTAGAATATTTAGCAAAAAAAACGAAATTCACCTTCGTGGTCAATGCCAACACTGGGTGGGAGGCAACGATCCGGTTTTTCCAATCCCATTACGAAGTGATTGTTTTCGTATGCACGGAAAATTGAATACCGTTTTCATAACAATCAACTGCCTGCGCCGGGTTGCGTGCGCGCCGTGCAGCCATAAACATTTTCCACCCCACTTGACCTGGAAAGAATGATGACCGCGGACCGAATAATTGTTCAATACATTATGGACGGACCCGCGCTCGTTGACCCGCTGGTTCGAAAATAACCCTTCTACTACTCCTCCGAATAGCCTCCGATTGTCCTTCGTACGTAGGTTGCCAGAAAGTGGGTTGAAGTGGGCAACCCTTCGTATGTCATTCATAAATGTATGAAGACGATGAGGCGGTGCTGGGCAATTGTATGGATCCCGTCTTTCCGGGATCATTCGCGTGCACATGCTGACACACATGGTCGCCATTTGCTTTTTTTTTCCTGTTGCTGTTGTCGAACCCGAATCGAGCTGAAGGTAAAGCGAAACAAAAACAAAACGGTAATGTGTTTTGCATATTGTATGAATATTGATTGATTTCCACTCCAGTTGCTCTCCCGGCGTTGTGCAATATTTGGTGGTTTTTCTGGGCAAGTTCTTTCTAAGCAATGGGAACTATTGTTTTACCAGCAGAGTCGCAAGAGAGATAAAAAGTAAAGGAAACTGGAAGGAAAAAGAATGATTCATGGTTTAAAATTAGCTTGGGTAATGAACGAAAATTGCAATAACGTGTTGTTTGGAGATGAAGGTGGTGATGTGCAGTTCACACACCGTATCACACAGTGTACCATAAAAGGGCCATTCATCGATACGTTACGCCGCTGCCGGAGCAATTCTGAGCTGCTATCATACCGGTGACCGTCGGCCAGTATCAACACAATGGCGGCTAATGGCATCGGGCGGAGAGTAATGAAAATTGATCGAAAAACCTTCCCCCAGCGCTAGTGTGCCATTCCCGGTTCGCCATTGCCTGCGTGCTGGCCGGAAAAATTTGTGGTTATTGTGATGAGTGCCATGTGGAGGAGCATGCGGTTCATCGAATGGCGTATGGCCCTAGGAGACAAAGGCACAGAAAAGCGAAGCCATCTTCATTAGCTGGTTGTTTGTTTCTCCCGATGCTGCTATATGCTATTTATCGGTGCCATAAAATGTTTCCGATCGTTGGGATTTTCCGCCCGGGGCGCCATTCTCCCATTTCCGTGTGGGAGTTAACTTCTTCTCCCCGGTCATTGAGGAGAAAGAACCATTGAACAATGCATAATACGGTAAGGGCAGCATAATAAGGGTTTGTTGCTTCACGGAAAACTCCCGGCAGACGCTCGATCCGCAGGTGTCCAAATAGCTGACCCAAATAGCGTTCGACCTCAATTACAAATGACACATCCGTGGAAGGACACATCCATCACGTTGTAGTCCATCGCCCCTCCGTTTGTTTTCTGCTTCCATTCACTACTGGCCACTAGCTATAGTTCCTTTCCTTTCTTCCGCCGCACTACTACGTAAAAGATCGGCAGATGAGTTTATGTTTTGACGTCGTTGTACCGCTCCGTCGCTGATGCGTCACCACGCGCACTTTCAATCAATCAACTTTCTATGCTTTTATGGAGCTATTTTTCCGCTTCATCTGGTGTGGGCTGGGAAACTGGAGGTGCTGGTTGAAATTAATCGAATGAATTGCTTTTATGGATCCCCGGTGCACCGTTTCTACGCGAGGTCTAAAGATAGTTGAAAAATGATTTGTGATAAAAAGAGCACAAGCGAGCGGACGAACGAACGTCAGGCGGAAAGGATGCAGAATGGCCACTGGGTTGACTAAAAGGAAATTCCCCATCAGATCGTGGATAAGCCATCCTGTCCTGGAAGATCGATAGCGATGGGCTGTTTGCTAGTTGTAGAACTTATCCCCCCCGGAGGAAAGCAATTAGGTAGCGTCTTACAGTCGCTGATGGATTACATCGCACGGTGGCTTTCCGTTGGCCGGTATTCTTGGGAAGCGCGCCTATCGGACAACGATGGATCGGTCTGCTGCCAAACCGTTGTCAATAACCGTTGTTCCTCGAAGAAAACAATATTAGTATTAATATAAACGTTCTTTTTCGTACACGCACAAATGGGTGCAACGAAGAAGTATAAAATCCTGTGGAAAAGGTTTTATGTGGCGTATATTTTATGATCTGATCGAAACCGACCGAATGTGGACCGTAATCTAAAGCACTTTTCCGGGAAAAGTGTTTCGTCAATAGGAATCTTCCAATAAGATACTGATGAGAAATGATGCGAAATTTCTGTCCGGACTTCGTAAGACTCGACCTTCGTAGCAATCGACCTTGCATGGATGATTGAATAAGTAATGTTTCGTAAAGTGGTTATGACTTTCTTCGAAGGCATCAGTCGGAAAATAGAAACAGAACCAGCATTTCTATCTTCAAATTATAAATTTTAACCCGCTATATTGAATACATGAATAGGGAACTTTCTTGAATGAAGCATTCTCCAAACGTGTAAGAAATGAAACATTAAAAGGAGTAAATGGAAGAGGGGGGTGGCTTAGGTTTGGTTTACAAGGGAGGTTATGTTAGTGATGAGCGTATGAATATTCATCACGAGTGTTAATCATAAATTCAATAAATTGATCCATGTTTAGTGAATGACATGCATAAGTGGTAGTAATACAAGAAACTTAATATACTACAGAAATTACTTTCGTTTTACGTTTAATCTCCTAGTTTTGCAATATAAATGCAAATATTATTATAAAAAAAACAATTAGATTTCGGTGTCTTGGGTTCGGTGTATCTTGCTAAATTTTCAATTTTTTTAACCATATTATCAAAACTACATTTTCCTTCAACACCCCATTGTACCCAATATATATTGTTCTGTTTGACAGTTGCCGATTAAAACCTAGATTTGTTATCTCTTTCAAAATATATTCATCCTTTTGGATGACGGATGGATAAACCTTGCTGTTTAACCTTTGATGGCACAGTTGTGTGATATGAATGTGATATGATCAACTAAAACGATTTAAAAACAAGACGAAGTAAAGTATTTCCTATTCAAACCGCGATGCCTGCAAGGCGCAACCAAAATCGGGCAGACCGAAAATCGCTTTGATCGAGTGTAATGGACTTTGCATGAAAACTGTAGCCGAAGGGATCAAAGTTCAAACATGTTTTCGCATTGGCTTTGCCACACGCAAATTGAAACAGTTTGTTGCTGGAGGCTGATGTAGAGATACAAAAAGAAAGACAAACAGAGTGAGATAAAAAAAAAGTCTGAGGCCATCATCATAAAGTGCCTTGCTTTGGGGTAGAGGGTAACGAAATTTGAAATTTTGAGTACTGGCTGCCGATGCATGGTTAGTGGTCTTGGTTTGGGAAATTCGATCTAAACTTAGTTTCCCCTGAACAACACATGCAAAATCTTTCACAACCTGGTGCATGGGACATTTTACGTGCCTTTTTATACCATGCAATTTTGAGAAAATGTGAAGAATTGCTTAATCAACCTTAAGGTAACGACGGGATGGAATTTGTTGATGATTAATGTTGTTTAAATTTTCCAACTTTTTTTCTTAGAAACTAGTTTTCTGAGCATACTTTTTCGTTTAAGATGAAATACAATCCACCGAGGTGACTCGTTGGCTTTTTCGTTGCAAAAAACAAAGTTGTCTAGGGTTTCTTTCTTCCACACTGCACCTCGCGTTCGTTTGTCAAGTTCTATCACACGAGTAAATGTCAAAGTGCCGTCAACTTTCTCAGCACATATTTTTTCCAACGAACTACGAATCGCTTTCCATAACCTGGCGTTGTGCCGGGAAAAGTTTTCCCGAGCTTATTGCAGCATCTGCGCCATACCATGCAGGTGATAGAAAGACATAGTTCGGTATTTGTTTCTTGTTGCTTGCTACCTTTTCCATAGTAAATCGCATACGTACATACGAAATGAGCGACGGTTGGTGCGGTGAATGTCACTCCTTGCGTCATCACGTTGCGGTGTGGGCTAGAGGCTACCCTGGAACGGCAGCCAGCTATCGCCGTTTGATGCTGTAGTTTCGTGTATATTTTTATGATGCCATAATTGGGATGGTGTACTCCGATAAGCGCACGCTGATGACACTTGCTTGGATGTTTCTATCACACGGGCCTGAAATAGATTCCGCACTTTAGTGTTTTCCTTCCGCCGTCCGGTGGGGTAAGCGGCGGTTGGCGGTGGGCGGTGGTATGAACGATTTTTGATTACATTTTCGCCTTTCGCCAATAAATCATGACCAATAGCTATAGGTGGGGGGTTTGGGTCGAGAAACACCGTTCCACGTGATGTGCTGGCACGACGATTGGTTGTGCAGGTCATAATCATGTGTCGGAATTTATTAGCAAATAACTTTTGATGGCCATTGTTATGAGGACTTATCAATGAAAAGAGGCCTCATTACAAAGCCACTCCAAGATGTCGTTCTACCTAAAATATCCAAATAAAAATGCTATCAGTGCAACTTCTACCTTCAAAGTTGTTCCCTAGCATCATTGAACCTTTCTTCAGGTCGCTGGTAAGGCGTTTCGCAACCATTAGAAACGGCTACGTATCGCGTAACCCGTTGAGCGAGAATGGCAGTGTAAAACTTTCGCCCCGTGAGCCCCGTGCACGGTTCCATTAACCGGAGTTGGCCGTACGCCTGTCGGAACGTGTCGTAACTTAGCCGTAATGTGAGCAAAGTAGATCCTCTGGACCGTGTCCTGATTGGTATACCCGCTGGCCATCCCCAAAAGGCGAACGATTAACCTACGCCGCACGATGGAGAAACGACTCGAGGTGGCGGTGTTCATTTCCATAAACACTTGCTAGCATTATCATTATCAGTTCTGGGATGAAAGCTGCAGCCGTTGGCCGGTCTCGGGTTTGTTGTGCCAAACGGGGTAGAAATGATAGCGGGACTATCGATCGGAAATGGGATTGTTTTGTAGCTTCGCTGGCTGGCGTAACGCTTCGTTCACCGCAGCATAGCGAGCGTGCTGGCAAAGTTTGACTCCTTCAAGTGCTCGTCCCGTTGGATACGTTGACGGGCGTGGCGAAAGGGCGTCCGAGAGCTTACCTTTCGACACACTAACCCTTGAAGCCAACACGTCCACGCCTGCGTGCATTTACGGTGCACTCGGGCGCATGGAATCTTTGCCGACCGGTAGCAAGCGAAATTCAATTTCATCCGATCGGGAACGGAAACAATCGAGCCACTGGTACGACCCACATCGGAAGTGTTTGCTGCTGTAAGGATAACAAAGGGGGCAAACGTGCATCAGAGTTTATGCAATCTATTTTTCGTAAGAAAGCATTGAGCAGGGACAATTTGCCAATGCAAGTATCTTGATTTGATTGCCTTAATTGAGTTGCATGTTCGCTTTCAAGCCTTTTGACGATCAAACCTTTTGTACAAGTCTTTATGATGTGGTTTTTTTTATTGTACTAATCATTGTATGCCAGCGCTCCTGCTCCGTGTTAGTTTTGTAAAAGTTTTGTATTAGTTTTTTTTCACGACTCTTCTTCTACGGCTTAGTCTTTATTTGTAGTTAAAAGAGTAGACAAAATGATTATATATGTGGCAAATGTATAAGAATTGCTACGAAATTGATATGCATTAATGTAACTTACTTCATCGTTTTGTCGGAATATCAATATATCAAATAAGCTATGAAAAATTCAAAAAAGTAAAATGGAACAATTTAGATTGACTAACGGTTTGAAAAGGTATACTGTCTGGAAATATACCTAGGTATTTTTTGTGACAAGAAAACAAGGTTACGAAATTAAATGAATCTTACACCAAACTCGTCGCTTTCCGGCTTCCAACGGATAGATGGGCGACGATAAGCATTTCGTGTGTTAACAGGAAATTACATTTACACCGATACAGGGAGTAGAAAATTTAAACCGCACAAAAACCAACAGGTTTACTATGGTTGTATCGGGATTCGTAGATTTTTGTGAATCGATTTTGATCGATCCAGCTAAGAGCTTCAATCTGTCTAACATAATTTCCGCTACGGCTGAAGCGTGTGTTTTCAGCTGCCTGTTTGTCGAAACTTTTTTATTCTGTTTTTTACCCCTCACTTTTTCCGCCGCATCATTTGGTTGGTGTAGAAAACGATACACAAATGATCCCGCCGCATGTTACATAATTTAAAGCCCACCTAAGAGTACGCAATGGGAGTGTACGGTTTTCCTATTTTGTTCACGATACGATTTTCTCATAGTACGGCGCCGGCTAATGCTCGGGAAGGAGTCGAAGTGACTTGCGCTTCAATTGGCAGCTTGCGGTAGAGTGGAATGCCTATGGCTGCCGATGATGGTGGAAACTAACGGTCCCCGGGATAACTTTAATTATTCATGTTTTATCTCCCAAGCAAAGGGGTTTGCACGCACCCGTGCGTTCCGGCGTAGCCTGGGGCATGGTTCAAGGATAAGTTTACGCTGGTGTTGGTAGACAGAACAACTCCCCGGAATAAGGCAGGATACAATGCGCCAAAAACCTTAGTATAGGGTAGAGTTTTCTCTGATGGCAAATACCGGGGATCAACAGCCATCAGGTCGGCACATCCGTTTCCTAACATCCGACTCTCTCACACAAAAGTCATTCGAACGGCAACGGCAGCCATTCTCTCGTGTGGCCGTGAAACGTTTTTGTCAGGTGTGGTAAAATCCGGACCAGCGTGGAAAACATGGTTTAGCAAGTTTGATTTTTTTTTCTAGTTTCAAACTCCAAATGAAAGAAAACTCCTTTTCTTGCGATACCCAAATTCCTGGCAAGGAAGAATATTTCCTTTGATGGCTGAAAGCGTCAGTCTCCGGTTCCTTCCAAGAATCCCTGTAGTGACTTTTAAAATGAAGACGAAAGCTGTATGCAGGCTTAGAATTATGCGTCAACATAGTCAACGGTATCGACACTTTTTGTAAATGTTTGAATAGGTTTGAATGCTTGTTTGCCAACAACGCATCTTACAGCTCCCTGTTATCCGCTCGCATACATTTCCCACGGAGCTAGCGTTCGTAGTAGCGCTAGTTCCAAAATCCCTTGTATGGTGTTTCGTTCCTTTTGCACATTTCTATTGTTTTAAATTTTCAAACACGCATGGCGCTTAGTTAAACCGCACGACACTCAGGGGAAAAGACAGCATGAACAATAACTAGGAGGCTCCGACGACTGTTTACGCTGCGGGTGTAATTGTTTGGTGTTAAGCATTAATTTTCGTATTTGGATAAATTACTCTTCACGCGCTACGTTACTGATGTTTCGCAGAAGCTCGTAACGATGACGATGATGCTTCCTTCACCTCGCTGACAATCAACGGACCGCAGCAGTTCAGCCGAGCTGAGAGGAGCATTAATGCTTCAAACTGTGTTGATGACGGAAAAAAGTGCGCGCGAAATATGCTTATTAGAACGGCGCATTTGGGGGTGGAAAGCTTTCAACGTTATTAATTCAATTTTCGTTCCTCGCCCTTCGCAAGGTGACCTCCGGGTAGGAAAGAGAAGAAAAAGTTTCAGGATCGCAAGCGCCTGCGATGAGTCAGAAGACGGGAGAGTAAATGAGCTTTGATTTTTATCTGGATTGAATAGAAGGGCGCTGTTTTGAAAGGTCGGTTTATTTGTACGGCTCGCCGGAAGATATCATTCGGGGTTTGACCGAAAGGATCACGCTTTTGCTGTCGAACGAGGAAAGGAGACTGGAGGACGGTGGAACGACGGGTGGAATCTTTTCACAGACTTTCCAGCACTAAGTAGTACTCAACCGCTTACTTGCGGTGGATATTTAATCCTTTCATGGTTCATAATGAAATTGGTCGTGTGTTCGAAATGGAGGCGTAAGATCCGATACAAATACTACACAAAAGAGGTATTAAAATGAAGCAAAATCTGAATTCTCCAGCTATGAGTATTAATTCTAAATATGTTATACTATACCTTTACCTAACGTCAGTGTTCATTTGCTCTGCTTCTGTAACTTTTATGTTTAACATTTGAAACACTTTTTATAATGTAATTTACGATCATTTTGTCTACTGTAACAAAAGTGATAGTAATGATAAACTTAGTAGAACATTGCATATGAAGAAGGACATAATGGTGTAGGTCCAATAAAGCCCTTAGAATTAGGGACACACAATATACATAATGGGAACAGTACATTTGAATCGTTTGAGCTAGGAAACCGTGTATTAAAAATGTATTCTTGATTCTTTATTTGAATAATTCTTTAAATAATGATAGATCTTTGTTTTGTTCACCAGTTTAAATAGAATTATAAAATATTTAAATGACCTTGTTTTTGAGATTTTATCTTGTTAGATGTTATAAATCCATTCATTTGATCATTTGTAATGAGCTCCTGTGAACATTAAGTGAGTGTTTTGTTTGGCACTTTATGAGAGATATGACGGCTTGGTTCGCAACTACAACCAAGCTGTACTTTAAAGAACTAACTTAAGCAATTAGTGCTGGCTTTGAGTTGTTTGCGATTGAATGTTGTTGTTGTAATTGAAAAATCGACTTCAAAATGGGGTTGAGCAAACGATTTCACTTATATTTTCCTCTGGTACGTAAAGTAATTGCGCCGTTCTGTTCGTTGCTTCGGCATTTCTTGCCATTCCAGGAGCATTGAAAAAAAACGACACGAACGTAGTCGCGAGAGGAAAAGTATCCTTTCCTTTGTCATTGCCGAAGGGCACGTAAAGTAAACAGTGGTGTGTTTGCTTTAAATTAACTTCCGTCGGAAGGAAAAGCGCCCTCCCCTTTATGATACGCGGAAGGGACGGACCGGTGGACGCCGGGCCCCAAAAAATGAAACTCACACTGACGAGACTCTTTCGGTGCGTTTTATGATTCGACCATTTAGGAAAATCCTGATAAATGCTACAATCAATAACGTAGTGAAAGGAGGTAGAATGCTGTTTTGTCATCGTCCAACCTGGCGTACAATCTGACCGATTATTTCGAGGGAGTAGTTTACTGAAAGGCATTGTTCATTCGGAGGGACACTTCGCCACTTTTTTGTGGTCGTTCTCAACGTCGCATGCGGACTGGAATCAACAGGCGGGCTTTTCATGTTATCGGCAGTATTTTATGTTTCGCTTTTCACGACCATCCAGCGCTGGTCCATCAGAGCGGCGTGCTTCGATCCGTTGCATCTTTATCCGGTCCATTTCGGGTACTGCCCGATGGTTCGACCAACGCTCGACGGTTTGGGACATTCAACTCCTAGGTCCGAGAAGGTTCGCTTCCGGAGGTTCTTCCGTTTCCGGGGCACGATCAACATCACAGGCGGAAGCTCTCCCAAGGGGATAGTGCTGAAATGAAGAGGGAAAATCCCACTGAAAAGGTGCCATCCCGGAGTTGCTAACAATCGGCGAGGTCTCGGCCGGTTTATTTGCTTGTCATTTGTTGGGACACTTTCCGTCTCCAAAGTGGCGGCATGTGACGTTCCAATCGGAGCCGGCTGATTTTTTGTACCCAATTCTTCTCTCGGGTTAATTTTAGGCAAAAGGAAGCTTATCAACCGTGTCCTGGGAATGAATTTTCAATGCGAAAGGCTTTCATTCCATAGAAACGGAAGTTATTCAAAGCGAGTTCAGAGCCCAAGGAGAATGCATGCGACTGTTTTTGGGTATCAGAGCCCGATGTATGTTGGGATGTTTTGGAAAAATGGCAACGCACCACGGTTTGACGTTGACATGTATTTCTGGCCACGGGCTAAACTTTTGTGATTGATGAAGCTTTCGACTGTCAGTGACATCGGACGGTGGTTTCAAAGCCGCCCATCGGATGGTCTGCACCAGCAGAATCGGGACGACTTGTTGTCTTGGGCTGGATCGATATTGGACAATCTAAGTGAAAAGTAAAGAACTTCCGAACAAAAGCAGTCCCACTCGACCCTCGTGTTTTCGCTGAAAGCAGTGCAACATAGAAAAGAAAAACAGACCAATGCTGCTCAGCGTGGCTAAGAAAGAATGATAAATATTTAATAACGGCCAACAAAATTCTCGGTAAACACATTACGTGTGCGTACGGCGAGTACGAACTTCAGATGGATTGCCTCGTTAAGGTGTTTTTCAGTGCCCATGATCGTGTAATGGATGGATATACGTTTGATTCTGCTACCGCTCGCCTTTGTCTTGGATGGGAGCATAATAACACGACGGATAAAGCTTATTCCTAGTAGAAAGTCGCCGTAGAAGTTTCGCCGGAAAGATGCTCTGGGTAGGATTTACGGCAGCCCATCTCGAGGGATAAAGGTAAGCCTGTGACGTCAAACACGAGGGCCAAGAGTCGCACCGGTTCGGTCAGGTATGCGGGTATGCAGTGGCCGCAACAAACGTGCTGAACTGCAAAAAGGGCCAGCATATTGCAGCACATTCTCCGCAGCCTTCGTGTACATCTTGGCCACGTTTCATCTACGCGCCGCGTCTTTATGATAGATGGCCTCAAGGGAATTTTGACGGGGAGTATTTTTAATTACGATGAGAGTGTAAGGAGGAACATTTCTTACCATAACATGGCTTGTGGGAAGAATGCAGAAATTAAAATTCTTCATGTTCTTTATCACAAACACTCGTAGAGAGTTAATGTCACGCTTGCTGCAATATTCTGACTGGATGCTGGAATCCTACGACTTGCATGAAAACAAAGAACTTGGCAAACATATTTCCAGAGTAAAACCGATTTTCTGGCTCGTGACTATGGTCTGTACTGCGACTGTTCTTTTCTTGTCTTTGCCAAACCCAAACTTTTTATACACATTTGTCTCTAGAACGTATTTTTCCATTACTTGGTCCGCTGGATCTTGACAAAAATAGTCACTGCGGCGGTACGGAAGTGCTCGCGGATGGAGATATAAAAGCAAAGTAACCAAACCGAAATGATGGAAAGAGACAACTTCAACCGGGTGACATCTGCGTTGGTAGGTCCTGGTCGATATCTAGGTCGCGCGAAGCTTTTCCATTTTTCTAATGCAACTTGTGGTGGCTTTTGGTGATATGGACCAGTACATACAAATAGGTTCATGTCTTGCGCGGTATACATTCTTTAGTCCTCGCACGCTCGAAACTTGGAGCTCGTGATTTAGATCACAAATATTTGTTTTCATTCTCCTTGAACATCATCCACCAATTCGAATGACAACAACGGCAAATCTGTACCTGTTTCCTTTGTCTTAAATAAATAAGAAAAAACCCTTTGCAATATATGAAAAACGTTTTGGGCACATTAGCCACTCTGATGTTTAATATCATGTTTTTCTGCATCTGCGACGAAAAGAATTATAGCTTTTCAATTAGTGTTATTAGAAAAAAGCCTTTGTTATTGGAGTTAGACTGCTTACATTTCGAAATATATAGAAACACAATAAAAATAAACGTATTTTGTGCAGAAGATCTTTCCAACTTACAACTTATTATTTTATTAAAATTATTATTTACATTAAAATTATTATACAAAATTATTTTTACAACTTTTCAGTGGTTTACGATCGTTTTAATGTGAACTATTAACGTTTAAATAAAATAGTTTATTAAAATGGCCTGGAATTAAAAATAGCCCCACTTTGATTTTGTTCAGCGATTGCGAATATTTCAACAATTAACATTTTTAGGTGGATTTTTAACATATCATTTGTTAGAATAGAAATCAAACTATAGTAATTAAGTTTTATTAGGCTCGAGTTCTTTTGTTTTTAAAGCCATTTAGCAGAAATGGGTCAAGAACAACATCGCCTTGCCATAACATTAAATCTGAGCATGATGTAGCTCTCTGTTCCATGAATAACGGTCTTAAAAATCTTCTGATTACTTGTCATAGGAATACGGTTCATGAAAATTTCCGGTAACGATGAGCACAAGCACAAACGTGCATTTGAAACCAAGCCTCCAGTGACAAATAGACGGATAATTCATAAATAAGTAGTGAAACAGAGAAGAATGGCATCGCTAAATCATCTGAAATTCATCATAAGGTGCCACCAAGATAGCAGCACATTATGTTAATCGGGAAAAATAATATGTGCTCAGAAAGATTCCGCAAGCCCAACATGACAGAGCGACAGGAACTGAACCGGTTCAAATTCGCTGTAAGGTATATTTCTTGGAGCGAAGCATGATAAAAAGTTGCTTTTCAACGAAATGAAGTTTATTCTTCGTTTTTTAGATGCTTGCCAACACTTTTGGCACGATTCTCAAAAAGAACCTGGTGTTAAAGTAAGCCAAAACATCAGTGGTGTCAAACCATTGATTTGGGGAGATCCCTCACTGCGGCGAAGGCTTACCTTGCAGTAGATCTGAGTGAGAATGAAGTCAAATACACTAGAAACAAAGTTTATTGGACAAAATTAGTGTTTGATGGGCTTAGGCTTCGTTTTCCAGTAGAATAATACCGGAATTTAAAAGTTTAGGCAGTCTATAGAATGGTTTCCTGACAAAGAACGGAGATTTCAGGTCGGCTAGCAGACTTTCTGTGTCCTAATTTTATGGAGTACCTTTGGCCTATTCATGGTCATCGTGGTTGTCTTCAAATTTCATTTAATTAAGCAACAAATATGTGCCAAGTCGTATTTGTGAATGTTGAGAGGCAGAATGAGCGGAATTCTTTCGAAATAATATATGTTCGCCTTCAAAATATCCCCATGTTGATGGAATTAGCTACAAACACTCATAAACTTACTAAGGACACCATTCAATTGTACTTCAATTGAGTTTTTGCTAGAATATTTTCAGTTGCTGAACATAGTGGTGCTCCTTTTACATCCAGTTCATTTAAATGAATTTTTTTATTTAATCGTTATTAATTAAATGTTGTTATTAATCAAATGTGTTATT
>KE525263.1:1433205-1474534 GCA_000441895.2 Anopheles sinensis | reverse complement strand
TTTTTCTCCAATTTTTTTTCGTTTCTCTTAGAAGCTAAAGTGTTTTCTTCATTCATTTTCCATTTTCAACACCATCTTAGAGCTACAACGTTGCAATCTGCATTTTGTTCTACTTCTTTTTCTTGTCTCATGTAAGTGTGTGAGTGTTTTTTTTGTTGTGGCATTTCCTTCACCCCTCTTTTTGTTTTATGCTACGCCCATCTAGCAACAGTTGACGAACTACCGTTTCCATCCTTGCCACGATGACACTGAGTGGGGTGGGTGGTTTCCTCCTTGTTCACCACCCGAGCGTAAGTTGGTGACATCTCCTCGTTTTATTATTTTAGGTTTTTTAGAGTGTTGGATTCATCTTTTATTTTTTCTTTGTGTTCATCGATCCAAGGGAGTTTTTTTTTCTATTGATGTCACCTTCGTTTACATGTTGATTCTTTCATCATTCGTAATCATCTTCTCGCGCACGACTAGTTCTTGTAAATCAGTTTCAAGCGTGAATCCTTTTACTCGCATCATTTTAACCGTACGACAGCGATTTTTTTTATTCATTTACTTCATTCTAACGATTCCACTTAATACATTCTACCACATGCTCTTCAGTGTCCTTTTTTGCGGGTGTCTTTCACCCTTACTAGTTCTACTGTGTTTTTTTTGTTGTTTTTTTTCCCTCCAACATTATCCCCATGTTTCAGGAGAAAATGTGGTCAGTTTTTGTTTGCTTTGTTCGTTTTTTATCGCTACTTTCATTTAACATCCTTAACACTAGGCGATCGAAAATAAGACCAAAAATAAGTTTTCTGTCCATTACCCAGAAACACTGGATTCCTACTGTGGCGCAACATTTAGCATTTCCGTTACTCTCTGTTCTAGCTCCTCGGCGTTCTTTCCCGCTTCCCGGCAACAGCACCGGAAGCACATGTACATCGCGGTCGCAAAGCACGATTAGTAAGTGTGGTGTAAAAGTGAGAATCAACCAAAAAAAAGGAAAATTAAAAGTCCAACAACTAAAAGAAACATTACCGAGCACATATTTCGCCTTACACCTAGCTTCCTTCTGCATCCCTTTACGCCGTCCGACCGACACGGAAAAGGTGGCTAGTTCGAGCACTCTTTTAACACCCACTTTGACACAAGTGTTGCTTTCATTTCTCAGCGAAATCGAAAAGAAAAGTAGGAAAAACCTCCTTGAAACTGCTTGACCGGCCCCAGGCCCCCTCCCCCCGGGGACCGTGCCGTCCCGCATCGTTCGCGTACGTTTTATTTGTTTAATCGTTTGTCTCCTCTTGTAATAAAACAGAACCGAAGGTGGAAGCCCCGTTCGCGTTTAATTTCGTTCTAGTATGGTAATGGTGATTTGTTTCATTGGTAGCGTTCATTCTCGGTTGTTTATTTTTTCGTTTTTACATTATAATCTCTCTTTCTCTATCTCTCCTGTCCAGTCCTTCAAACGAATGAATGATTGGTGGATGGCGGGTGAACGGTAGAGAGATGGAAGCGTGAATTCTGCATCATTTAGCAATCCCCATTCTCTTTTGCGTCTTGCAATATAACCCCCCCATTTAATTATTTCACAATGGAAAGCAATAGGAAACATAAGAGTTTTGTTGTGTTTGTGATGCGAAACGTTCTTGGAATTTTGTGTAGGCAAAATTTCTGATCCTATTTCGTTCTGTACTGTTCGATCGTTTGAACGTAACGTTTTCTGTTGGGAAGGTCTCTTCTTTTCGTTTGCTTTCTTTTTGTATCAAATGTTCCACTTGCACTCCTACAATTTTCCACCAGCTTTTCCGAGACGCCATCATTTTCTCTATTCATCCTATTCATTATTTTAATCATTTAATTTCAGTTAGCTTCAATTAAAAGGGCCCAAAAACAAAGCAGATACCTTCAGTGAACTCAGCGTTTTCTGGTTCGTTTCGACTTTTGGTATTTTTCTCGTCTATTTTCGAATGGATTGCACCAAGATTGGCTAACACTTGCTAAGAACATATTCAACCGGAATGGGCACTAGAAAAAGCGTGTGTTATAATAAATAAATTCAACAAATTTTTTCCTCTCCTAAGTCCGGTTCACTTGCGTTCGTTCGTTTCCGCGGGGAAGGATTTTGAAGGATGTGAAAATTTTCGGGAAAACTTTGCGGGAGCTCCTCCAAGCGCTGTTTGTTTTTAGTTTTGTCCATCTCTGTCGGCTTCCCACTACATTCGCTTTTGTTTTTCACCTTTCCTCCCCTTTCCATTCGTTTTTATTTTTGTTTTTGTTGTCTGTAACTCTAAACAATTTTTTATCCTAAATATTTTCTTACGTACTAGCAAAAATTTCATTCATTTTCTTATTCTCTAAGCCATTCGTCCTAAACCCGGCATGTCGCTGGCCAATCCTGACTGCCTGGCGCTCGGGCCATACCGTTGACTTGCCATATTCGTTCGCCCCACCCCTTTCCTTCAACACCATAAACACGCGACCCGTTTCAGAACCGCGGCGGTTTGAACGCATCCATCGTTATGTACTCCCATCCATCGTTATGTACTACGTTTTTCCCGTTTCCTTTCCATGCTCTTCCAATTATTCATTATTCATCAAGCCATTCTGAGTGAGTTGCAGTGTTACATTTGCCATGTTTTTTTTTTTTTTAATTCTTCCACATCTACCTTAAATTTATAACCTATATAAATACGCCCAAGAGTTTCTGCTGTTTTCTCTTAATTCTAGTAAAACTACTACACGCTTTCATCATTTCATTTTCATTTCAGCTACTTAATCCTGTTGCGTCCCCAACCGGATGCGTTGGGAATGGGTTCGGGCGGCTATCAGGCCTCGTTACCCTCGGATTGGCTCCCTTCTTACCCATCCGATCCCCCTTTTTTCCTTTTCGGTTGTGCTTTCCTATTCTACAAGAGCGTCAACATTTAATTCGCCACGGCACCCGTCGATTAATTTCCTACTTTTAAATGAACTCTGCCTTTCCACGGTGCACGGTGGAGATGCTCCTCCGCGAGCCACGGTCTTTATTTACCCCATCATCGTGTCTGCACTTTACCGTTTCATTCGATCAAGCAATAAAAAAGAAAAAAAAATTGTTTGTTTTTTTTTAATTTTCTTTTTCCAAATGTTTCTTCCGCACGCAAAAACAGCGCCTTCCGGAAAATATTGTAAAATCTTTCACCGGAGCAGCATCAAGCTGGGTGTTTATTTCATTTTCACCTTTCGGACCTTTGCAAGTAAAAATCGAATCCACTACATGTGTGCAGTGTGAAACGCCAAAAACAGGGTCTTGACCTCAGGAAAGTAAGTTTAAATCTTGCTGACCACCGGGTGTCGGCCTAGCCTAGCATCTTCCTTCCCTCCAACCAAAGACACACAAACAGCTACGCTATGCCGGAGAGCAAAACCTGTCAAAGACAATCTTCCTCAAGAGTTGGGTAATGGGTTGGGAAATTGAACATGAATATAAACCTTACGGAAACGCAATCCTTTTGCTGCCACGTGATTCTCTACACACTACTACCCACCACTCACACACCCCCATACACATGCTCGCTTTGGATCAATAACAACAACTTGCGCTAGTCGCAATACCTTACCAAAGACCACGACTAGTGTGTGCGTGTGTGTGTGTGTCAAAATGGTGTCTAGTACAACTATACCAAGAAATGGGCCAATGGCCTAGAAAATAAGAAAAAGTCAGACTAACGTCGTCCTGATAAGTGTTTCACCGACACTGTTCCTGCCGTCCCGACTCCCCCCCCCCCTCCCTCGTGGGAGTTACCGGCATACACTCCGATCTCTGTCCACGGCTGGAAATGGAGGATGGACTACTGTGCCTACACTGCGACTACTGGCGACTACTCTTACTACTACCGCTACTACTTCTACTACATCCTACCCTACTACTAGCACTACCACTGCCTGCTACTACTGCCGCCGAATGTGACACGACACTATGACCTGACCTGACTGAGTATCTACCACCGACGACTGCACGGACATGTGGCTTTCATCATTTGGCTCTTCCAATGGCCACCCAATGGTGTGGCGTTCTAATAAACGTTCAAAAAAACCACAAAAAACCTAACGTGTGTGTGTCTTTCTGTCCACCAACCCGATCTGATCCCTGCCCTCTCTGCCTTCTGGAGTCTTTGTCGAAATTTGGAACTCACCGGTGGTTGACCGATTTAAACCGATCTTTATACCAACATGCATCCGCCATTAGTACTCCCAAGTCTGTAGTCATCCTCTTCTGAGCTGGTAGATGCTGGGAATCTCTATCTTCCACTTGCTCCCTCTCTTTCCGGCACGCTGCAAGCGAGTTATGATTATGACCAAGGATTCACAGGAGCATCCCTAACCGCACGTCCCGACGACGACGACGACGACACTTTCTTTTCCCCTAGGTAAGGTAAAAATGGTTCGAAAAATCACCGTGCAAGAAACCGTGCCACTGCTGTAATGTATTACATCATTTGTTTGTTTGTTTGGTTTTTGTTTTTGTTTCATACTCTCTTCCTTTCCTTGCGTTCATTTTTGTATGTTGCTTCGTTTGCTGGCAGCAGCTTTAGCATAGCAGTAAAAACACAGCCCCAACAGTAACGCTGCTGTTGGATCATTTCGATCATGCCGCTCACCTGCCAAGTTCCGGCGGCGTGCATGAAGTCGTGAGGTCCGTGCGATCCAGTCTCCAACCTTTCCTGCCGTTCTCTATTCTTCCTTTACAGTTCCATCTGGAACAAATATACCGGCTTGTACCGGTTGGAATGTAACATCGGCAGGGTTTGTTGTTTTTTTTCCCTTTTTTGTAGTAAACGTCATCTACTTATCCCTTGGAACTACTATTTTCCTCTGCTTTCAAACTGCTATAATCAGAGTGTTACACCAACCTTGGAACTGTGGGACCTGTCTGGAAGACAGAAGACATCTACACCTTCTGCAGGACATTTATCTAATCGCTCGCTCTTTTTTAATGCATCTCAACGAACCGAAAACGATCACGCAAAGGGTCAGCTATAAACTAGAACACAGCAGCCTTCTACAGCGATCCTACATGTGAATCATCGAACTGAATCTCTATGAAGATTTGATCTGATGCGTTTTTGTGTTTCGTACACTCTGCTTTCGTTTACCTCGTTTATTTTTCATGATATTTTGTTATGTTTTCCCCATTTTATTTGCTCATGTTTGTTTCATATCTTCTCTGACTGGATTGTTTGATTTGTAACATTCGGTTTTTCTATAGTAAATCAATGCTTTATTTTGTTTGTTGTTTTGCATTTCCGTTTTGTGAGATGAATTTTCATTTCATGCATTTCTTATCCTCTTGTTTAATTATAAAAATAAAATTGAAATGAATAACAAAACAACAGTACTCAAAAGCAACAGGGGGATAGGATTTTCTGCTTCATTCTTTGCACCGAAATGATGTACTTAAAACGATCCTCATGCACCAGGGCTGTGCAATCGCTGGCAACGACGAACGGTGACCGCAAAAAGTCGTCGGAAAAGGGCGCAATAAAGAAAAGAGGTATTGCTACAAATATGTGGAAAATATCATCATCTATGATGTGAGTGTGCTAACGTTTTTTTTTTGGTTTTTACCAACCCCCCCTTTCCTCAAACTCGTCCACCCCCCCCATATATGTGTGAACGCTGGCCGGTAAAATATTACGCGCCTATAGACTTTGTACAGTAGCTGTTCCATATATACGGTATACGTGTTGTGTGAGTGCCCATTTTGCCAATCTCTGTGTGACGCTGTTTCGAATCGAGATGGTTCGCAAAGTTTAAAAAATAATTTTCTCCTACCCTTCCAACCCTATCTATTTCCTTCGTGGCACTCCGGAACGGCCCGCCAGGTAGGTGTGCTCTTATTACACCCGTTTGAACAACATCGTCTGCTTCTCGTCATCGTAGAAACACCGCAGACAAGAGAGAGGCCTTTATTGGCAGCGCCGCGCAAAAGGGAATCAGTCTTTCCGTTCAATGTACGTACGACAGTGTTTAACTAGTCTGATGATGAATATCTAATAAGGGTGTCTGTGATAAATACGAAACACAAAATTTGGAAGAGAGAAAAAAACCACACAACTCGGTACGACGTCGGGTCAAGACCAACAAGGAAAATCCCTTTACAGTACATAGTAAAAACATAACTTATCTAAACGGTAAACTATACGATTTGGAATTCAAACGTGTGCCCCTGTCGATAAATAATGTCGCTGGCAGCAAACAAGAGAGAATATTACTCTGTATCACAGCATGAAACATATTATCACATAGCTTCTCTGCGCTGGCAGTGTCCGGGCCGTACTGGTTATAATGCTCCGGTTCGCTGGCCAGGCAGTCGGCAGGCAAAGTGTCCTATTCCTGTTCCTAAAAAATAAGCACAATCTCCCATCTCCCGTTCTCCCCGCGTTTTGCTTGGCTATGTATTGCTTACGAGTCACTCCGCCAGTGTGCCACTCCCCTCCTCTCTCCTCAAACACGATTGGATCCGACCCCATTATTCTACACGGGATAACATTATATATACGAGTTTATGTGATTATAAGTGTCATTACCGTTTGAAATTACATGCGATCACCGACGTTATTTGCACCGGAAAACCGGGCCAGACCTGGAGTACATGCGGTGTTTAGTACGATCATTTCGGTACAAAAAAAAAAAGATTAATAAGACGATGAAGACGATGAAAATTACAAATAAAAACCTACTCCGTAACAGCGTTTTAATCAGAACAGGGGAAAGGTATCGAAGACAAGTTAGCGTAAGAATGAATTCAAAATAGCTGATAAAGTTCTGATCTACCACTTCACCTACATTTGTCTGTGTTGAGTTTTCATGCGATTTTTGCACTTTTAAAACTATTTTTTGATAATTTAACAGAAGGTAAACGTGATTGCTTGCGATGTCACCCGATTTCCATTAATCACTATATATGATTATTGTGTTGAGTGCGTGACAAAAAATAAAACACCCTAACTCCTCCCCTATAACACCCTTGACAGGCCCAGTAGGTCTCAGTTTTCGCATTTTCCCTGCTCTCGTATATCAAACCGTAGCCTCGTGCCTCCCGTTAGCTCTATTCAATGCAATTTCAACAACTGGAAAAGGGATTTTCAAAAATATTTGTGTAGAAAAGTTATTATTTATATGGTTGCCCGGTACTTGCTCACTTTGCTTCGTTTGTCGTTTGTGTTCTTACGTTTTTTTCTGTTTTTCTTATTCCTGACCGTATGCTCCCGAGCGAAAAGTCGTCATCAAGTGTTATCGTCTTTGTGATTATTGGTATGCTGTATGCTTTTTTTGTTGAATGATTTGCGTATCTTCTTCTTATGTTGCACCTTTCGCATGCCTACCATCTTTTGTTCCGTACTTTCGAGAGTTTGCTTTTCCGTGTCCCTCCCGATGGATGCGTATTGTCTCCTCCATCTTTTCTTCGGTGCTTGGTAAGAGAATAGCGATGCATAACGTTGACCTGCGCAAGGATTTACCTTACAGAACCATTATCATACGTGGGGCGCGTTTCGTGGATGTAATGAATGAAAACAAAAATTGTGGGAAAAGGCACAATTTCTTTTGTTCATGTTTCGCCAATTTGCCAAGCATCAGGTCACGTGGAATCCATCGGTTGATGTTGCTATAGTATAAAAATAAAAAGGTTCATCTTGCCCATATTGAAGCAATCTGTTAATGCACTGTAAATGAAAGAAAGTATTTAAATATTAGAAACACATAAAGGAAACGATAAAAACGAGTAACTCAATGTGAGGTAAATTTTTAGAGAAAGAAAAGAAGAATAAATAATATGTTTCTCACACGAGCCGTTTTATCGTTGCATCTGTGAACGAGCTGACAACAAAATTACCACTAGAAAACGCGAGAAGATAACACAAAGTAATCAACCAAAACTCACCAAAAATAAACTAAAAAAGGAAACACATGTTGCGTGTTACATTGCTCAACATTTCTCACCATGATACTGGCAGGATGCCAACCGGAGACAATTTCGGTCTCGTTCTACTCATGATCGTTTATTTCCGCATTTTCGTAACGCCCGCTCCCAAGTGGCGCGGCTCTCGTCGGGTTTGGGCGCCCCCTTTTCCGTTCACAACAAATAAAAATTCACAGTTCTGGGAGATGATCTTACTCTACATTCGAACGAGGTGTCGGTAGCCTTTCAACGGGGAGAGCGCAACGTGTAAAAATAAAAATAAAAAAAAACCAAAAGGAAAGTAAATCTTTCATTAGCACGGGTGAACAAGCAAGTGAAAGTTCAACTTCAGATTGCTGTAGATCGTAGTAGCAGTAGCTGAACTAATGGTTGTAGTAGTAGTAGTAGTAGTATAAGAAGACGTAGTAGGCTCTAATTGTGGGAAAAGAAGCTTAAAACGATAAATTGGGAATTTGTTTGGAAGTTTTCATCATGATTCACAGTTTCGTGCACAGTTCGCTCGCTAATTCAAACCAGCCGGTTCCGTTTCTCCTATCGTTCCTACATCATTTCTCGATCGTTCTTTTTCTTTCTCTTTTTCTCTCTCCTCTCTATTTCTCTCTAGTTTTCCTAGCTTCATTTAATCATCGCCGCCAATGCACTATCACAATCACACCAAAGGTAAGAGGGAAAACAAAGTTTCAACGGAGAAGGAAAACAAACAAGTGCAGACGCAGTGGAAGGTTGAAAGGTTGGGCTGCCTACTAAGATGCAGCTTCTCCCTAGCCCTTCGCAAGAGAAGTCAAGTAACGAGAACAAACGTTCGAAAAGACGAACGTGAACGGAACATAAATAAAAAAAAAACAAAATAGGAGGACATAAACAAAACAAGAGTACAATTAAAAAATTAGAACGCGAGCGGAAAAAGTCCTTCGAAAAAATCCTACTTAACGTACTAAACACACTAAAAACTAGTCTTATCGTGCTAGGCTGATCGGCGCGCTTTTTACTGCGCGGGCGGTTGACTCTAGTTTCGAGTTCCGATTTCTTTTCCATCTGCTTCATATCTTCTCTCAAAACCTCTTTACCAGAAAGCATTGCAGCGCATCCGCTAGCTTGATGCATTCTGAAAGAGTTTCCACAGCGGCAACGTTTACAAACATGTTTTGCCTTCATTCTCCTGCTCATCGTTTTATTTGCTTCGCATTTCGTTTGCGCCTGTGGAGGCTTTTTTACTTTCTGGGATCCTGCAAAGAAACTAATCATTCTAAGAGACTAAACCTATCAACTAGCATTTTCCGCTTTCGCAGCATCTCACGTCTCGCGTCAATCCTGCCCACCCTTCTGCCATTTACGTCGTCCGGTACTCCCTCCTTCCCCCTGATTCCGGGCCAAACCGAGGTTTCGATAAACCCATTCCTAAGACGAACGATCTCTATCGAATCCCTAATTGTCTTACTCTACGGCACATCGTACGATGTACTGGGTTTAAATTAACAAAGACAAAGGAAGAAGAACGTTTTCTTTTTCGTGGGAGAAATGGAGAAAAAATAAAGGAAATAATAAATTAAATTTAACTCTACTTAAAAAAAAATCGACTGACACATCGGAGAGGGAAAGAAACAAACCCGCAAAACATGGGTGGAACAAGTGTCGCACGAAACAAGGCGGAGGAAAATAGCGGTTTTTTTCATAAATAAAATAAAAAGACCAACGAAATTGAAAAACAACATACACGACACGTTCCTTCTTCTAATCACACGCTCAATTTTCAATCGACAGAGTTTTACTGTTGCGTTGACGTAATTCTTCTCAAGTAGATCCTAATCAAGGCCGCATCACACCAAATTCTGTGCGAGAGACTGACGCCGAAAAAACGGTCCTTCTTTTGCGTTAAAACAGCTAACAGTTCCAACGAATACGGCTGCAGTGTTAGCGTAGCTTTCCCTCTACTCTTTGGATGATCTGAAACGATTCCCCTATCAAGGTGTACAATCGACGCCGCTCCGGCGGGATTTTCAGTCATAGGTTTTTGTTTCATTCGTTGCAAACATGCAATAATTCCCTTGCCATTCGTGCCTATAAAATCGGGTTTCTGCACATACTGATCGGAAATGGTTTGTGCAAATTCAAAATATGAAGCCTGTTTTAAATAACATCTAAAATTAAACGCTAACCATCAAACGCTTCGTAAACCTTAAACTAGCACTTATAAACTCAAATTACTAAGGCAACGAATCAAAGAATCAACGTTGCCTTGTTACTTGGTGTTTACTAGTGCTTGTTTGATGCTAAGGACGGGCTTGGCTGTTAGCGTTTAGTGCCAGGTGCTATTTTTTAAAAATAGGCTTAATGTAATCAAAATGGTAAGTTTAATTCCCGCTTCCTCCAATCGTTTTACGCAAGACTAGGGCATCCCGTAAAACACTGGGACATGAACAATGATAAAAATGTCAGTCCAAATTTAATGGAATTTGTAAAAACATGTTGCCATTTACTTGCGTTAGACAAAAGACTTGACGTGTAGCAGGATGTGTTTGCTTTAGTGTCCCATTTTTTCCTTGCTACCTTTTCCCGTTCTCAAATCTACGAAAGCGGTTGATAGACGAACACAAACCCTCTTCCGTTTTTGAACAGAAGTAAAAAGTAAAAAAGAACATCTAACATTCATTCAGAAGCTCAGAAACCGCTCAAACTGTCGCTTACGTCCACTGGGGCATTTTGTATTTTAGTTTCGCTACCACACGAATCCAATATACAAGAGTCCTTCCTTCGTTCGGTTCCGGTTATCTCCGGTTATTACCATTCCTTCTGTTTTTTTTTTAGCATTTCCTTGAGATGCATTTTAGTCAATCGGGCGTCAAATTTCTTCCACCTCTTCTCCTGCTTAGCTCGTTTTTGTATGTTAAGATTTTCTGTTTGTCATTCGAAGTGCTTTTCCTCCAGTTTTATCCTTGACCGAGCGTATTCCATTGCCCGATCTTGCCAATCGCATCCATGACACTCATCTTTCGCAATCACGTGTCGTGCAGCGCCCAATCGATGCTAGCAATCGAATAACGTCAGTTTGAGGTATCTTTTATATTCCGTTATTATTTGGCCTACCTTCACAAGGGAAAATAAATAAAAACAAACAAAAAAAAAAAACAGTCTATAAATGGAACGGGCACGATTTTTGTTTTCATTCCGGAGTGTTTCTACGTGTTCTGCACGGTTTGCGTTCAACGCGTTCGATGATCGAAGGTTCTACCTAATTCGGTTGGTTGGTTAATCTTTGACTGCATGCATTCATCCAGTTGGTTCAATTCGTACTAGAGGTTTGTTAGTTGTGTAGTTTCGTTTCGAGGCGGATTCTTGACTATGGCCGGAACCAGTCCGGGGATGATCGATCTTGCGATGTGGGGGTGTTTTAGGCTTCTTGTCTTGTTTCTTTCCCAAATCCCTTTCCCAAATTTTCTATTGCACGTTTTGATGCGCATTCCTTATCGCCTGCTCTATTATATCGCGTCCCCTGCACGCTGCCCTGATCACGTCATTACTTCCGGCTGGGTTTTTTTCTCCCCGGCGAGAGCCGTCGTTATCATCTGTCGAAATTGCATTCATTCGAGCATGCACTCCCTACCGATCGGTTCGGTAGAGTTCTGCTCACTAACGTTATCTATCGCTCCGTCCAACCTCGATTCATGTGATGTAATGTTGTGGTAGTGGGTTTCGGTGATGATGATGTGGGTGATGCTATGTTATAAATCCTCCGGAGGATGTGTGACAAAAGAATGCTGGAGGACTACGCGAGAGGGGTGTTGCGCGGGTTTGTTTGTTTTTGGGGTGTGTCTCGGTTCGTTGGATAAATGTTGGGGTGGAGGCGGTTTTTGCGGGTTCTAGTATACCGGATGGTATTTATGTTGCAGGTGACACCGCTGATCGTAACGGTTACACGTTGTTATTGTTGTTGTTGTTGTTGTTGTTGTTGTTACTGCTGCTGCTGCTACTGCTGCTGCTCTTCCTTACCACCGACCATCGACCATCGTGCGGTGCTGCGGTGTCTTCTCTCGTCTCGACTCGATCGGGAGGGTGGCTGCTGGCACCGGGTGCGCACGACGATGGATCTACTTCGGGGCATGCTGATACTGCGTGGTGTAGGCTTCGTCCGGCGAGGCAGCATTGCTGGCCTGGTCCGTGTCGCCCATCTGCAGCGTGTGGATGACGGACGTCGGATGGGTCGGATAGTACGGATAGGTCGGGCTGATGTACTGCTGTTGCGGGAGAGATAGGATGGGCTGAGGGCAAGTAACACGAGCAGGGATCGAATGCACGGGTAAAGTGAACGAGAAAAAGAAAAAGAGAACACGCCGAATGCGCGCAGGATGTAGTCGACGTTCAAGGACGTGTTACGGTGCGATGGCCGCACCCCGCACAAACTTACCGATGAGCCGATCTGCAGTGTAGCCAGCTGTGGCATCATGCCGTACTGGACGGCTGCCGGATTATCACTGGACATGATCATCGAGACGCCTCGCGGCTGCACCGGTGTGACCCCGTCCGTCTTGTACGGTGTGCCAACGCTCAGATGCGACGCGGGAACCTGCACGTATTGCTGTGAAGGAGAAAACGAAACGGGTTAAATGGATGATTATTGAAATAAGATAATACAATTGTTTTTCATGCTACATTGGACTAAACTTTGCATTATTTTAATTGGCCAAAGTCTTAAAACTTGTATAACTAAATCTCACTAAGGCATTATTTTTCTATGACTTCATTTCAAAGTTTCATGGATTGTCGACTGAAGCATTTTTTTGTTTAAAAATCAACAAAAACAATTTGAAACATTTAATGTATGACAAACACAACCACGCGTAATTATATTTTGTTACTAAATATTTAATTTAATTGTTACATTTTGATAAGCCCTATACATTTGTTACATAAAAGCGATGCTTTGCAATAGTCAAGTTAAATCTCAATTTATCAATAGTTCATTGTTGCAATATACCGGGGCCCAATATATTCCCTCACACTTTTCTCATTCCTATATACACTTTCTACATATATATCTTTTAAATATTCTAATATGTTTGCACAAGACACACAGTTTGTTGTTTGGTTTCTGTCATTAATTTTTCATGTTTGATAAAATGAAACAGTTGAAATAATTTTCCGTTTTAGAAATTTTTTTAGAAAAATTCCATGGTTCCAAAACACCGCTTTAGATTGTCGAGAAGGCAAACATAAAACATTAGGAGAAGGATAATAAGCTGTTTAAAACCATCTAACACTGGTTATTTCATCTTTAACCGTCCTCCCAGTTCACCAGGTTTCAATTAAACGAACTATTTACACAAACCCATACAAGCTATCTATTGCGAATGCAACTTGAGTGAGAAAATGAAATAAACTTGAGGAATTTTCTGAGTATTCCACTTGAGGGAAAAAACTAAAAAATTAGTCCTTTATTCGTATAATTTTCTTTTCCCACTGAACTTGCCACATCTGTGGCCCCCCTTTATATCCTTTTGCCAATGATGTTCATCAGCAAAGTCATCCTGATATGACAGCCCGTTGTATTCATCTGCACCGTTACAAGGTTCATCTAAAACGTTTGTAACACTATCAAATATTCATAAGCAAAACTTGTTCACTTTGGCCCAGTTCAATGTCGCAATTTCTGAATTTGAAAGAAAATAACAATGGAAGTCATGCGAACCGCAAGAAACAGCATAGAAAGCGTTTGAACCAGGTGAAAAATTTGGTAACAGTATTGTTCCAATACATATGCTGTAATTGATGTTTAAAAATGAAGCTTGCGAATAAAGAAAGTCCAAAAAATTACGGCTGAGTGTTATCAAATAATTGATGTTAGAATTTGTATCAGAATATATTGAACTTCTTTTTGGCGTAACGACCTCTTCGGTCATGCCTGCCCATTAAGGGCTTACAAGACTTTTTCCCTTATGTACGTGGATAGTCACTCCTCTCGTACAGGCGAGGGTCCGGTCTCGGATGGGAATATATTGAACACCGTGTGTATTTACACAATGTACAACGTATACTTTGCTATTTTGGATGAGCCTGTCGGAAATTTAGTATTCGGGATTAAAACTATTAACCGTGCTTCCTGTTCGTCACATCAACGTACCTGTTCCTCAACCGGCGCGATCGCCTGGGTCATCATGTAGCTCGGCACCCACTGGGAGCCGGGAACGGCGTAGCCTCCTACCTGCGGAGTGCTGAACCCTCTGTACGGCATGTTGATGTGTGTGCCGACGTTCACGCTCATGCCGTTCTGCTGCATGCTCGGATCGTAGGTCACCGGGATGCCCTCAGCCCCTTCGCGCCAGGTTCGCGTGTTCGGGTCCGGGCTCTTGAACGGATTCTTCTTCTTCGAGCCACCGTCGGCGAACTTCACTAGCAGCGGTTCCTTAGCGCCCGGCAGCTGATTACCGTTAAACATCTGGATGATCTGCTCGCACTTGTCCCGCGATTCCATCCGCGCAAAGCCAACACCTGAAAGGATGAGACGGGCGTGAGTCGGTTTGGAACACTCCTTGCCGCCTCGCGGAAGTCGAGACTCACCTTTCGACTGGGCATTCTGGTCGCGCAGAATTCGGGTCGAGATGACCTGGCCGTACTTGGACAGCAGATTCTCCACGTCCGTCTCTTTGTAGTTCAAGGGAAGATTCGCAATGTATAGATTGGTTGGATCCTGCTCCTGTTGCTGCTCAGCCGGCACCAGCACGGCGGGGTCCAACGATTCCGTGAGTGAAATAGAAGCGAACGCGATCGGGTCCGGGTGGCCACGGTGGTATGATTATGTTTGCGGTGGGCAAAGATGTGTATAATTTGGGAGTATTTTTTTTTTTGGTTTGAGATAAGGGAAGGTAGGTTTGTTTACACACACACCATAGCATAGACCGGGGAGGAAGGAGAAAAGAAAATTCATTAGTACGGTTTTGCGTTGATCGCGTGCCTGCGCGAAGCTCTCTCGTTTGCGAAATTTTAATCTTCTGTTTCTCGTTTCTTTGGCGGGAGGTCTGTAATTTTTATTTTTTATTTTTGCAAATTTGCTCTATTGGTCTGCGTTGGGAACAGGTACGAAAACAAAAATAGACGCACGGGCAGGCGGACGGAGGAAAACATTACGAGACACAGTGGTAACGACCGTGGATGGATGTGGAACGGTGATCGACAGATGGGGGTGGTTTCGATTCTTGATTCAATTTCCAAAAACATGTTTTAAGGGTGCATTAAAATATGGCAAATAACAATGAAGTCACATACAGCTCCGGTGTCTGTAGAAAATGGGATTCCAGAAAAAGGTAAAAGATACATTGGGGATCGATTGAAAGACGTTCCCGGAAATATGCTGCTTGTGGTAAAGTCGGGAAGATGTTTGGATAGGAATATTAAAATAAAAATTTAATTCGTTCGCCCGTAAACCGACGAAGGCAACAAATGTTTCGGGAACAAAAGGGACTTTCACGATCGATGGGGCGTTTACATTAGCAACTTGATACAGAGATCGGAGGGGGAGGAAGGTTGATCGTGTTGGTCGAACTATGGTAGCACCTGCAGGTTAGCCTCAACGTACCGGATGAATCGGAGAAAACGGTAGCGGTAGAATGATCGATGACGATTGCAGCAATGAGATGTGGGAAAGAAGAGGATCTGGCACTCGGAAAAGTTACTTTAGACTCGGAAAATACACGGATCGTTTGTAGGACGCGAATGAAGAGGGGTAAAATTCTCCGTTCTTTTTACAGTGACGACAAGTTTCAGACAAATTGCCCTACGAAATATTCCTGACAAACAAGCTCATGGGTCTACGACTGCCTGTGGAATTCCTTCCAGCAGCAGATGTTAATTCTTGGAATCGATCTAATAACTCCGTTCGAACCCCCTCACTAAATCCTTATCATTGCTCGGTTTCTTCTAGACCAAAAACTGCTAAAACAACGACGACTAGCCACAAGAGGGTCCCTTTTTTTCTCCTGCTTGCCTACGCTTACATTCGAATCGAATACTTTCTTAATTGTAATAGGTGTATGATTTGGCCGGCTCACTATGCACGTTTTGATTGTTTGTTGGTAAATGGTATTTTTTTTTTTATAAACAAATGGTAGCAAACAAATGCCGCTAGCTAGCTAATATACAAACAAGTTTTAATGTTTAATTTGTTAAAACGAGGGCAGTATTATACAGAGATAAGAAGAGAAAAAGAGAAACAAAACAGTATTCACTATTCACAACAGGTATATTATGTACGATGTAATTAGTTCCTTCGTTCGTATTACACTCTATTTGGTTCTAGTTTCATATTGTTCTATGGAAAAATGTGTGTTTCTAGTTTTATTTTCTTTGAAATTGTTTTTTTTTTTAATTTAAACAGGGAAAAACAACCAACACGAAAGAAAAAATTAAGATTGTTTTGTAAACCCACTATGTCTAGGGAAAAAATGGCTACTGGAAAGTTATAATTCAATTCAAAGGGGAAAATTTGAGCCTTTCTGTGTTTTACTATTAAAAAGAAATACAACAAAAACAAAACATGATAGAATTAAGTAACACGGGAAAAAACGTTTACTTTTATAGAGAGCTATTGGAAAAAAACGAAGTCATTGCACATTAAAATCCTATGAGCTAGCCGCTGGCAGGGCATAATGAGCAAGTAACATTAATTTCGAACAACATGGTGTGAAATGTGTTGCTGCTGGTGGTTGTAGTGTGAATCTTAGCTAGCATTCGATTAGATTCGGTTAATACACGGTGGGCTGACATTGTCTTACTGCTTGCATTTTGGTTCGCCGACTTGGTTTTAGTAAGAGTTGCAACAATGCTAGCGGTAATCGTAACTAGTTTTCATTAGTTTTCGCCTAGGGCCAGCGAACGAGCGAACGAACTTTGACATACACATTACGTTGTTTGCGCTTGGTTTCTCGTTACTATACACTATGTGGGATAGAATGATGTAGATTCGGTGTTTCAGTAGCTAGGGATAGACTTCCAGTTGTTCGATTCTATGTACAAACAGCTCGATAGCGTAACAAACACGGAACACGGGTCTCTATTAACCAAGGTAGGTCGTACTCCAAAAGGGCAATAGTGGGCGAACGCGAATGGCTACGCGTAAGAGTATCGACGGAAGCAGAGGCCGATCGGAAAATACAACTGCTCCACCAACGCGCGCACACACACACACACACACATTACCAACAAGGAAAGGACGCAGTAGTAGAAGGATTCAAATGGAATCGTTGGTGGAGCATATACTGAACTGGAAAGCGATGGAAACAACACGATTCACAAACGATCAGCCAGAGAGCAGGGGTAGAAAAACGGGTTGGGGACTAGAGCCATAATTAAATTTCTTTGTACTGTACATTAGCGATTTGTTTACACTACCACCTAATGAGTCTACCTTTCGAAAAGTGGGAAAAAGTATTTAGAAATTGTAATACAGGAAGATACAGAGCGGACCAGATACTTTTTGTCTAACGTGAGTCCTCACTTATCTTTTCTTTTGGTGGCAATAAATCGGTAAAGTTGATGTTTTATTTAAAAAAAATCTATTTTCACCATCTCTGTGAACCAGTGAAAGGATAACGCAGAAGCGTAAAAAAGGATACGCCCTTTGCCTTTACGTTGGAAAACCGTTTTACTACTCGACGGTCGGTGCCCCCCCCCCCCGGGGGGCATCAGACTGATTGAGGAAAAATTACATTCCGGAAGCAGCGGTTTGATGATCATTGCGAGACAGTAAATCCCCGTTTTCTCTTTATCGCAATCGTAAAAAATAGCTATATTGCGAAAAAAACAGGCGCACGGAAGAGATGCAGGTATAGTGCTGCATGTTGAACATGGGGCTCTAATGTTCGTAACGTTGTTAAATTCGGTAATGAATCATAAAACGGATGTCATTTTCAAACGAACAATTGTTAAGGCTACCTTCATACCACTCAGACTAGGAGTCATTTTAAACGCATTAATACGAAGCGAAATGTATATCTATTCTAGTATATTGTCATGAAAAACTCACTCAAATAATTAGACTGAATTTGAATAAAACATCTACTAGGATAAGCGAATTGTTTCAGGTTGTTGAAAACTTTAACGTGTACTGGGCAAATTGAATACAATAGATTGAGGCTACCGGTAAAAGGTAATGTAACACTACATTAAGAAAAACAAATAGTTGGCTTCGAGACGGATGGTTCAAGGGACGGAGTCAACGGAACGGTGTGGAAAAACGGTACGTACGGCTATCCAGAGGGCAACAACTATCACTGTCCACTAAAATTGTTAACGCTTCTAGCTGAAGATATGCGAGAGCACACTAAGACTAGGACGGAACCTGGAGGAAAAACCAATTCGCTATTCTAGTCTATGGTGGAGGGCTAAGGGGATCGAATTGGAAAATAAAAGACAAGTAAACAGAACGTGGTTCGGGAGGCAATTATGTACTTCATATATACTCTAACGTGTTGACACGAAATACCCGCTTTCGTGGTTTTCGAGTGTGTTGAGAAGGGAGGGTAGTCTCCTTCCCGAGGGAAGAAGTCGTCCAGGAAGGAATGGCGCGAAGGCGTTCCGTTACATCGACGCAAGTGATGCCGAATGGGTGCGGAGCCTCCTCCGAATGGAGTTTCAAGTGGGTGTCCGTGTGCTGTCACGTGCTTTCTTCTTATTTTCCTTTTTTATTTAGTTTGTCAGTGTATGAAAGGGGAATCGAATTCGGTCGGTCATGATGAATGAAACAAATTAACCGGGACAAGAAAACGAAAGAAACACCTTAGCAATACATTTATGGAAACTAAAAAGGAGGTTAAAGGGAAACGATCAAATCAAGCTTTAGCTTATTATACACCATCGTTTCTGTGGTTAAAATTAAAATTAAACACATAATCGATCAACAACAATTGAAAAATCCTACATCGGAATGGTTAGTGTTTGCAATTGTTAATTGGGTGCTGTTTGTTAGTTCCTCAATCATCCACATTCCAAATATGGTGTGCACTGTTAGTTTGTGTTTGATAGTAAGGGATTGATTTGGTGCCGTATTACAAAATTTACAAAATGGAGATCAGTATCGATCTGGTTGATTGATGTGACGTGTGTTTGTGAGTGTGTATCGTAGTGTTTGTTTGTAGTATTTATTTATGCCCAGAGGAAGTAGTTTTGAATTGATATCATTGGTTCAACTTCATGGTTTACAATAAAACCTAAAAGATGGTAATAGGAAGATATGTTGAACTTCCACTATCCTTGGTTAGTGTTATGTCTATCATGATACATTAAAGAGTGTAATTTAGCACAATTTAAGATAGAAAAAAGTCTACACAATTTAAGACTTGGGCTACCTGCAAAACATGTTCAACGATGTTGAACAAATAATCTGATAATTTCCATTTTTCTGCGCAGGTCGAAGTTTTGTTTTTACCAATAAAATGGTAGAAAACATAAATTCTCGCCTGTTTGGTTACAATGATTCCTTTCTTTGTTTTTGTTTGTTTGTTTAACTCCAGTTTTTACCCAAACTGTTGAAATATAATTTTAATGCGCTACGCATGCCTTGTAGTGGAATGCAAAGTGGAACACAAGAAAAAAAAATTCTAGAGCTGAAAGTTGAGAGAAGAACATAATAACAGAAAAGAACGGGCGTGCGCAAAACAAAAAGGAAAACAATATGTTTGCCATTAACGATACGAGTCGTCGCAAGAATACGTTCAAATGAGTTAAAAGGATACCGAAAAGAAAAGTTCAAAAATTATCATTGAACAAATCAGAGAAATGGCAACTTTACAAATTATGATTGTTGAACCAAGGAACAATATGTAGAGAAGAAGAAACTTATCATAGAGGGAAAAATAAAAGAAGTTAATAAAAAAAGAGAAAGTCGAGAAACGTCCTGTCGTCATTTGTTTCGTGGCTAAGTTTTGTGTGGTTGTGCGGTTTTTTAAAGGACTCCAACGGCAGTTTGTGTTTTGTGTTCTGCAATTCAGTCCGTCCCTTCGTCCGTGTGTGTGTGCGTGTTTGTGTGTATTGGTCTGTGGTTTTAGTACGTGGCTTCATCATTCGAGCTTCAAGTTTGGTGTTAGATGTTACATGTAGCAGCGGGTAGATGAGACGGGTTGGTTTGGTTGGTTTTTTTGTGGTTTTTGTTTGGTTTAGCTAGAGAAACGGGTTGTCTTCTAACAAGAGAGAAATAGTGGGGTGTAAGTATTACTTGCATGCAAACAAACGTACAATGGCCGGCCTATGTAGCACCCAGATACCCACTTTGGCCATCTGAGCTTGGATGCCCTTCGCTTGCAGCCCTTTGACGGCACCCTCGGCACACGACGGCGACTCGAAGTCAACAAATCCGTATCCTGGCGGCGGGCGTGGACGATGGATGACGGGTTGGGCAGCAGGGTGGGAGGAAAAAAAATGTAAAGGAAAATAATCGATTAGTGGTGGCGCCTGGAAGCGTTGTTTATTCGATTTGTTGATTATTAAATTAGAATGTTTATTGAGTTTGAACGGTGAGCTCGCAACGCTGTCTATCCATAAACTCGTAATCGTCTGCAAAGCAAATATGGCATGACAGTTTTGGCTACGACAGGCAAATACTGTTTGAAAAAGTGAGAGTCAACCACGGTTCAACTATCGTTCGGAAACTGCCATATTATTTTCTGCTTACCTTTACATTTGTTTGTTGTTTTATCTAATATTGCCTTTGTTGAAATGATATTCCCGTACCTGAAAATAAAACGAAAACCAAGCATTAGCAAATCTTTTTTTAAATCCTTTTTAATGTTTAAATACCATGTGTAATCCTTGCATAAAAAATGCCCATTTCACATACGGGCAAGTGTGGAAAACCGAACACCCAGTCACGGAACACCGTCCATGGAAAAAGCTCGGTTTCGGTCAGCCGTTCGTGTAACATTTGGTGGAAGTGATTATTTTTCACCATACTGATTCGCTCGAGGAACATAAATATTTATTCACCGAAGGGAAAATCGTATCGCGCATTAATTTATCGAATGTCGATCGAAGCAATAATTAATGGCAAACAGTTTCCGATTTTGGTACCACTTCTTCTGGTCGCTCCCTTCCCTCCCTTCGTTTACTCGTGACATTCACAAATGAGAAACCCCCGTCGCGTGTACTCTGGAGTGGAAAATGTATTTTATTTACCGTTTCCAGTGCTGAACATGGAGTGCATGCATTTTATTTTTTTGTTTTCCATCCCTTCGCGGTTGGTGGAAAAAATGGATGCTATCATTGAAAACTTGAGCGAGGTATAAAAAACAATTTAAGTAGTGAAAAAATAATCATTTGTCCATGGGCTGCGAGGTGTTGACCGAAAACGAAAGGCAAAATATAGGTGACATGACGATAGACGGGCAGGGAGAATCTGGCTGAATAACACTCACTCGTGAAGGTTCTTTTTAATGGGAAATTAATTTTCGAGTGGTGCACTTGAAAATGTAAACTCTACAAAAAAAAGGAAATTTTATACGGTGGAGAGCAGTTCGCGTCGATGCACACATGAATCCTAGTTCCTTCAATCCGGGGTGGATGGTTGCAACATGCAAACTCATTTGCGAAGTGGTGCATACTCTGGTATAAAGGGGTGTGGAAAAATGGCACCATCACTAACAGTTCCCGACTCGAAGTATAACATGGCACGACGAGGGAAAAGTAATGAGTGGAAAATTACTGGAAATAAAAGGGAGGGAGGAGGACTGATAATTAAGCGTATCCCATTTTGGAACAAGTATAGCACGAGGAAGGTAGGTCTGGTATACGGGAAGCTGCTGCCCCAAAATACATACCGGATGTTGCACACTATCACACTTTCACTACGGTTCGAAAAAATAATTTATATCGAAAACAAATCGCAATTCAACTCAACAGTGAGTGAAGTGTGAAAAACGTTCACTGAAGAATACCCTTGAAAAAAGTATATTTGCTAAAGGGAACCGTTTGTTTGTACAAGGAAAATGCGACAAAAAGGAAAATGAAATTTTACAGAGTATGTACAGATTAGAAATGATGCAAATTAGCAAAGCGGCTAAATGGAAAACAGAGCCAAAAGTGATAAATATCTCGAGAACATGGTTTGGGGAAAAACCGGGTGATAAATGAACGTAGACTAATAGGATACGTTTCCAGATTCTTCTTCGTACTTATTCGAAGAAACAAGTACAACTGCAATATGAAGCTGATAAATATGGGTAATTGTGTTTAACACTAGCATTGCAAAGATTATTTATATTTAACTCAACTACAAACTAATGCAGTCTGCAGTTGCACTCAGATGAAAAATTATATTTTTGTTACTGAGATAGCGTAAAATAAGATTAACGGACTCAACCTTGATGGACAGTTTTTCAACGAGATGCTTTATGTAAATAGTTCAAAATATTTCTGAACATCTGAAAGTAGTTATGTATTAGGATAGAGAAAAGTTGACCACAAATTCCCAATTTTTTTGACTTTCCAAAGTCAAGTCATTTGATCTTCAACGATTATCGATGATTCACCAAATGGTTCTATCTAAATTTTCCCTAGCATGATGGTGGAAATCTTTTATTAACACATGGCAATGCCAAGCAGCAAGCAGCAGAAGGATTAAAGTTGATTAATAATTTCTGTTTTTTGCCTGAAATTCAATTGTCGATTATATAGCGTAATAGACACGATATATCTCGTGTTGTGCAATACTTTGCATAACTCTTATAAAAAAAATACATCATCTACAAATAAACATACAAATAAAAAGAACATCATCTTACATAATTAAGTTTCATAGAATATTTAAACTGTTAAACCGTAAACACTGTTTATGATAAAGGATAATAAACACAACAATAATCCAGGAGGAACGTTATGAAAGAAATCATTTTGAACCAGAAAAATGTCCAATTAAATCGTTTATTTTGCTTCGGTACTGTTTCTTTTTTTTGTGTGTGTACCGTACAGTGTTCTGTACACAAACCAGAAATAAATAACCTAAATTTGCCTTTTTAAATTTATTGATCCTTGCGAGCGTGGGTTTGCATTACTTTTCCATCGGCTAGCCATTTTCCCGGCAAGTAGAGCTTATCGCAAAACTTGATCGTTGGATACAAAAACCACAAGCAAGCAAGTAAGACTACGTATAACCGACACATGCCCGTCTCGGCTGTTTTCTAATTATAGCCTGTGACCTCCACATCAACAAACACACACACACACATACCGGCGAGTCTTTCATCATCTCGCACCTCATGGCGCTGTGTCCTGTCCAAGGGGGTTTAAGGAATGGCCTCCGCACGGCGATGACACGGTGTCACCATCCTCCTTTCGATCATTTTTCGGCGCGAACGCTTATCGAAAGTGACAAACACGTACGTAAGTGATGGTGGTTTCCACCCTGTTCCTCCGGTCGCGCGGGTTTTCGGAGAAAAATGATTGACTTCTTCCCGGAAAAAAGATGCTAAATTGGCGAACGATGGTAGATGGAGGTACACGTGAGGTGGAAGGCAGGGCGCGCACGTGTGCCACTAAGCGCTTCAGGATGAAGCCGGTGTTGCCAAGGACTTTTCGCCCATCTTCCTTCGCGTCTGGAGTCAGGCGCCTCGCAGCAAACGTCCTAGCGGCGCACGTGTCATATTTTCTTCGGAACCAACCCGCGTGTGCCTTAAGCCTGCCACATTACAGGGATCGACAGTGCGTAAAACTCATCACCTCCGAGCGGACGATCGTCGAGGAAAAACCGGTGTCTTCTTCTAAAAGCTAGAAGACACAGGATGGGAGCAAACAAAAATGATGGACGCCACGATTTCCGTTCAATCTGTCTTGCGCGCAAAGGGCTTTCGAAAAAAAAGGCCATTATTATGGGACTAGAATACAATACACGGAGAAGTCTCGTGGCTTCTTCTGTAAATTTTCTTCCCATCCCCACCATCATCAACATCATCATCGTCGGTCGGCGCTGGAGAGCATAATAATGGGGTTTTCCGTCCCCAGCCTTCAGCGCCTATTTTCCAAATTAATACCACTAACTAGTCGCACGGACGTGGACGTGCGTGCGTGCGCGGACTTTGTAAAGGATCGGCCATCGTTACGCGATTTTGACCGTACAACACGACTAACGAGCCCGGCGAACAATAAAACACACAAATGGCCAGCTGAAAAAGATTGTTTATTGAACGGTTTTGAGTGATTTTCCAACACCGTCCGCCATTCACCGCGTGCGGGGTCATATTTCGGTTCGGGTGGGTGTTAAATATCGGGCGATTTTCGTAAGCTCGGATACTCAAGGACACGGGAAATGAGACCAGCCCATCTCCCACAGACCCCCACCCAACCTCATCCAAGCTATGTAACGAATTCGCTTTGGCCATCGATTTTGTGCATGCGTCTTGGGGGGCGAGGTTCAGCTTCACAAACTCGAAGGGGCCCAGCATCCAGCGAACGAAGTATCCATCAGATTCCACCCCAATCGTTTCATCACCCCAAACCCCAAACGTTTTCCTCTATTATTCGTGAAAAAGCGAAAACCGGTGGAGGCATAATTTCCATGCTGCGCATGAATAAAAGATTGATTGTGGGATTTGTGGGTATACACGCGTGCAGAAGAGTGCACACACACACACACACGCCCCCATTATCATACATAAACTCTCATAGATCCTACGCGAGGGAATCTGCTAGGTTACAAGGAGGGGTGATTTGGCTGGAGAGCTCCTTCATACACTGCCACCACCGTACGTCTCATTACCAACTCATGGACTAGACGACGACGGAGTGGCCAATATATTAGTAGCCGACCCCACCAACCGGGAAGAGGGGGGAGAGGGGCAAGAAAACTCATTTAGAGTTATTGTTCCTCCACAAGCAAAGAAGAAGTAAAGGCAGAGGAGCGATAAAGTGGGGTGAAGCATCGGATGTATAAATTCGCGCCAAGTTCCTAAAACCGGAACGCCACCGCCGAAAAAGCTTCGCTCTTAGCGAAGGCGCTCTTGTCCAATATGTCTTCCTGATGTCGAGGTGCGCGTCCATTAGTGCAAAAGAGGCTGCAGGAGGAATGGGGGGAACGAAGGGTGGCGGTACCGGGATTGATGACATTTATGCGTAATCATTCGAAGCGCAAGCTTTGCGATAGGCCTCCTCTCTTCGTCAGTTCCGGCCCTCGGCTAGTCTAATACGCTGGTAATAACCGGCAGCCAGTAAATCTGGCCCTCACTAGAGCACCATCGTCCTTTTTCTTTCTCAGCCGCCATGCATGGCGGTGCGTGGCTTGGAGTACTAATAAAATTGAGATGATTTTGATTTTCGTAAGCTGAGCGCCTTATGCTCCTTCCGCTCCAGCTGCTGACGCGGCTGCCAAAAGGCTGCCAGGATATTCTAGATAAGTACCACTAAAACCTTCCCTTGTAAAATAAGCTTCACTCTACGGAGTGATTAGATTTACCATCCGAGAGGGTGGAAATCGGAGCCGTTTTTAGATCGACAACGATAGCTTTTTCAAGTCGCTACCGTCGTTTAGCTACCGCACCTTCCGACACTGGTGCCAGGCGTTGATAAATTATGCTTACTTAATTCTACGATGCAGAACGGATTTTAATTATAAGACATATTAAAAAGATTGAATGGAATGAACTAAGTGGAATCAAAGCTGTTTTTACAAATGATGCAGAAGAATAAAAATTAAAATATTTCGACACAACTATGTGATGTAAATCGAATAAAAAAATCAAATAAGTAAATTGGACGTATCTATAATAATATAAGACAGCTTTTTTATGTCTGTTAGAGGTCTTAGTTTAAGTTTACAGACTCCTGTAACATACGAGGAAAACTAGCTCCGATCAATATCGCATAACTTAATGTTTAAGGTCGTGAATAAGTCCGTTTTTGTCTCACAATCAGGAAAATATTAAAAAAAGATGTAAAAATTATTAACACTAAAAAAGTGGCCAAGTAAAAAGATACATTTTTCACACTCTTATTTCTTTAAGTCTCTTTTTTTCAAATTATATCCTATGAGATTTGGAGTATAAAGAGCCGATTTGCGTGTATTTGTAATGTTTGATTCATAAGCTCAAAAACAGAAAGAATTTTTACTGAATTAATAACATATTAGCACAGAAAAGAAAATACTGAACTGGTCTATATTAACTCTTAAGACGTTAATTTTTGCATTTATATATCAGGCCATATAAAGTAGTTACAGTAACCTGATAAAGTGAATAAAATTCAAAATTGAAGTTACATAACAATAAAAAAAATAATAATAAAGAATACTAAAAGAACTTAGAAAAACATAACAAATACTGCATTAAACATCAATAATATTAGTATCGATTATGAAGAACCTTTCGGAAGAAAGTGCCACTCAATGATGGCACTTCCCGTTCCGTATCGTTAGCAGACGAACAAAAATAAATCCTTCAAAAGCGGAAGGACGACACACACACATACACTCACACGATAATCTAATCGCTTTCCGAGCGAAACGTTATGCGTCACACAACTTGTGCGGCTTCAAGGATATTTTCCGCCGCTGCGAAATGGCGACCGGTTGGGGGCCGGTTTCTTGATGGATCCTTTAAGACACCCCTCCCTCCCCTTCCCCTCGCCCCATTTCGGGTCCCCCGCTGCCACCGGTTACTTACTGTGCACACATGTTGACAAGATCTTTATCGGTCGTGCCCTGCTGCAGGCCGCGGATGTAGAGGTTCGTTTTCGACAGCTGCTCCGTCTGCTGTGGCGTGTTGCTAGGACCCATCGTGTTGTTTGTGTTGGTCGTGTTGCTCAGACTCGTGCTCAGCGTGCCGCTCTGGGAGCCGGTGTTCGATGAGCTGCTCGAGTTCGTGTTGCTGGGCGACGCTGCTGTCGGCACACGTTGTCCGTACTGCGTAGGGAGGGAGGGGAAAAAAACCGGAAAACGAAGGATCAAACGGAAAACGCATCATTAGTCGGGGTGTTACTTTCGGTGTCGGGCAAATCTTCGCATAATATGTGTATCGCGTAACAGCGAGCTTCTGAGAGTGCCTTACGGAGAAAAAATGGGGAGCAAATATAATGCAATAATAAAATTTCATAATTGAACAAGGCTGAAATACAATCGGCGCAAGACCTTTCGTAGGTGCAATCGTTCGATATTCGAGATAAAGATAACGGTCTATCTTTGGATTTCCGTTCCGATTCGACCTCGTTAGCCGACAGACGCTTGGTCCTGTACTCCGGACCGGAAAACAAACTCCTTAGTGCTCCTTGAACATCAAATAAAATGAGGTTGAGTATTGCGTTACACTGTGACGCCATATTCACAATGCTTCAGGACAAACTATCGAACGACGGATGGAAGTTTCGCGACTGGTAAATATGGATGATATTTGTGCCGCAAACGTTGGACGGCACTATTGAATTTTTCAACACTCCATACTTTGCTTTGAAGTTTTTCCCAAGTTCAAATAAACTCAATTCGAGATCGGCTCTTCTTCTCGTAAGGGTACTGACGTTGATCCGAAGATACTCACTTGGTATCCGGCAAATCGGCAACTTGAAAATAAAAAAAAACCCTGTATATAATGAAAGCCGAGGCCGAGCGGAAAACGTCGCCTGGCCACATCCTTGCCAAGTTCAACGTCCTTCGTGTTTAAGATAACTTTCGCCACCCCAGAAACCCAGCGTCCACTGATCCCCGTTTCTGGAGGCCGCAACGTTCGTGGCCCGGCGCCGTGATTAATTCGAAAATTTTAATAAAACATTTTTCCCCCCAGCATTCTTTCCTTTCGCCACTAACCACCCATCTGTCGGGATTTTCGACAAACGATGAAAGGAGGACCGGAACCGACTACTGTCCGTTTTCCTTGAACGCCGTGTAGTTGAGCTTATTTTAGCAAATACTAACCAAACGATCGGGAAAAAGAAATTCTTCCACATAAACTGAAAACTCACACAATCCATATTCTATCTCTTTTTTTTACACTTTCAAAAGGCGCTCAAGTAGCAGAAGCAACCTGTCTGCGGCGAGCACAAACTTTCGGAAAAGAAATTCGCAAGGATGTAAAATTTGTTGCAGAAAAAAAGTGTGGCAAAAATAAAAATCAAATAATATACATTTTTGCTCTTTCACCCAACCTTACCATGGAGGAACAGTCTCCGTAGGATTTCCGGATTTTGTATGCGGAACAGGAACGGAAAGAAACAGGCTTGAGGTGAAGAAAAATTCTGAATAAGAAATAAGCGCATTCCCTTTCATTCCCTTTCCCGAACTTTTCCAACTTTTGGTCGTAGGCTTTACCGAAGGGATCGACGATGCGGCTACCGGACGAGGATAAGAATGTTCGATGGGCCTCCCTTGCTTGGTAATGCATACCCTCAGTTTTTGCCGCTTTCCTCGCTGTTGAATTATTTTTTCCAATGTTTTCGGTCCACACTTTCCACAGCTAGACGGTGTTTCAGTTTTTTTTGTTTCACTCGGAAAGGACGTTCACCGTTAGCTGAAAAACGGAGTCCTCCTTCAACGGTCTACAATACTACGGTAGGAACGAGGATTGTAATGGAACTTTTGTCGCATAAGACATCTTCGGTCCCCTTTGACCCATTTTATTCCAGCTGATCCTAACTCGGGACCGACACCGGGCCTCTTAAGGCAAAACATTCTTGTGTGCCAAATATGCTACCCACGATCCATCGCATCAGCGTATGGCAGCCGGAATTGGAACAACCGGTTCAAAAGTAAGAAGGAGGAAATTATGTTGCCACCATTGCAGCGTATGTTGAAATATTTATTTCGATCTTGCTCGTCCTGTAGATGTTATGCGAGGTGCATTTATTTCCATCGGCAAACAGATTACTAAGTTTCTTAAGTTGATATTTTAAGAAACTCGGTAATCTTATGTTCTTGTTAAGCTTTTTCCGTAAAGGACAATGCATTGTATGTAGACATTTTGTATTTTGTATTTTGTATTTGATGTGCAATGTTTGATGTGATGTAGAATAAGATCTTAACGACTTACTTCCTTCGCCTGATATCACTTGCTTCGGATGAAACATACCACAACATAAAGCATCACTTTTTCTTTCATTTGAAGTTTGAAAAAGAAAACGCTTGAAAGGTCACTGCTTTGCACGGGACAGCAAACTCGTTAAAAGAAAATGACATCTGCATAGCAAGCAAGCTAAGATCCTGACGCCTGTCATTATCAGCGACAGCTCAAAACTGCGGCGGAAGACATGGACCACACTTTTCGCTTGGACATGCAGCATTCTGATCCGTTTCGAAGAACTGACAGTCAGCCGGATGGAGAATCTGAATTGGAATGAATGAACATTCAAGTGGACGAAAGAAGCTTCTCTTTCTCGTGCCTTCACAGTTGTGCCATTGTTTATGACCCGCTGTTTTCTTATTTTGATAAGTCAGCATGAAGCAGAAGACGTTGAGACGATGTAACTTCCACGCGTTTACATTAAGCTAATGTAAATGTAGAATATCAAAGGTCAACGTGGCATTATCCTACCACAAGCATGAGAATCAAAGAAATTGTGTTTAAATGCAGAAATGAATACAAGTTTTAAAAATACACAAATATCCAATAAAACCCCTCAGCGGTGAAAACAAAGAGAAATCAAACTCATCTCTCATTGTAACGTTCATAAGCACTCTTTCAAATCTGTTTCACGATTTGGCTTAATAATGAAGCCGATAAGAAACTGTGCGATTGACTCTCTGGAAATCTTAATGACGAGCTAAATGAGTGACAGTCTTTGTTCCACTTTGATTGTTCAATAGGATTTGGGTTGATAAGCCGCGACATGTAGGAGCATTAAAAAAAAAACCTTGACCTCCCATGATCATTAAACGTTTTTCGCGTTGTCTTTCGCGAGTAAAATCGGGTGAACAAATTAGCGATGCACTGTGGACTTGGGGTTTATGATAGGATCATTAAACAGTTAAATATTTAATTTTTTCAAACTGCTGTTCTCAGTTGAAACGGAGAGTGAAATTGGCTTTCAATTTGTAAAAATAAGTCCCTTAGGGGCAATTTGATAATACCATCAGTTTATCTTATATTTTTCATCTATCCTACTTAAGCCCAGTGAAATCAATTCCTCTGTACACACCATTAAAACATCATCAATCGTTTAAGGGCAGTGCAGCACTAGGGAAACAATCTCGACCAGTTAACACCCTCATATCATCGAATCAAACCCCCGATGGCGTGGGATGAATCGGCGCACAAAGCACGTCATTTACAATCGATTTGCGTTGGCGTGTGTAGGAGCGTCTTACCCTCCCTGGGGTCAACGTTTTGCTCGCAAAAATCATAGAGCGATAGCACCCACATACACACAGCGGAACGTGACGCACGACGGTTTACAGCTTGGGAAACCGGAGGACGCACCAACGACGATCAGAGGAAGGAGGCCGCGGGCTGTAATGTTCCTTCAGCATTACATTCGGGCTGTAATGTTAATCATATTTCAGCATTACTTATCAACATGTTTGACAAAAAAGGAAAGAAAGAATCTAAAAACGAAATACGCTACGAGCAGCGGGGCCTCATTGAAGGGTATTTGTTAAAGCCTTCAAATAATATTTCCAAACCCAAGCATAAAAAATAACCTACCAGGAAACCTGCGATAGTCGCCGGAATGAAAGCCTGTTTAATCGAACGTTCGATTATTATTACGAACGGAAGCTCTAACAATCTCTGATGAGACGTCCTCGTGTGGATGTGATGTGAAGCACGGTGGAAGACCTGAAGCTAGGCTTGCAAACGGCGGAGTAAATAATCGAACGTTGACCGACGACCAACGGCGACACACTGAAGGAATTTAACCCCTGAAGAGAGCACGCTACGTTACAAAATAATGCCGAAATTGTACACGGTTTGTGTTTAGATTTCGGAAAAAGTATGTTTTTAACACTAGAATCCAAATTGGGGTCATTTTTACCCAAACGCGATTTTAACATTTAATATCTCAAAAACGGCTGAATATTTTTTCAAAAAAAAGGCTTGTCTTATAATCCAAAGTAGCATCTAAGAAAAATGATTTCAGATTTTTTTGTTTGACCAATTCCGAGAACCAACTTGACTATCCCTAGAATGCTTTTTATGGGTCATTTTGACCCATGTTTTTCAAAACGCTGTAACTTCGTCAGTTTTCAAGACTTTTTAATTCCGTAAACGGCTGTGTTTTAGCCTATATATTTACTTACCTTTTTGTCGTTTTTCGTTTTTTGATCCACCTCACCCTTTCCTCCGCGTAGCTCGGTGCATAAGTAAAAAAGAACGGGATTTCGCGAATGTCAAAAAACTGAAAAAAGTGCATTTTTTCGACGGAAAAATTTTTTTTAAGTAAAAAAACGATGTGCGCTATCAAGCTTATACATGAAACTACCTTAAAAAAAATTTAAGATAGCAAATGATGGCACAAATTGGCTCCAAAGGTACAACATAACGCCAATTTCCATAGTGACGCATACCGCATAACGCATCGAAACGCTCGCGTACGGAATAATGGAACAAAGCGGAGGACGGAAAAAACCTATGGAAAATTCAAAAATCCGCATTTTAAAGGCAAATTTGTGATGTCATTTGTTATCTTAAAATATGAAACTATTTTTAAAGGTTGCTTAGTGTATAAGCTTTCTAGCGCACACTTTTTTTTCTAAATTTACTTTTCCCGTTTTGAAAAAATAAATGTAGAAAAAAATTAAAATTCGGTTTAAACCGATCTTTTTTGCTTTACACCGAGCTAGCGGAATAATGAAGAAATGCATCAAAAAACTAAAAACGCCAAAAGATAGCTAGCAAGTAGACTAAAAAGCAGTCCTTTACGGATTTAAAAAATCTTGAACACTGACGAAGTTACAGCGTGTTGAAAAGCATGGGTCAAAATGACCCATAAAAAGCATTCGGGCAAGTTTTCAAATCAATGTATTCTAGTGTTAAGTGATATTTCAATCGATCGATAACACATTCTCGTTGGAAAGGGATACATTTGTGACGAGAATAAAATTATACGTAAAGACAACGCACGTATTGAAAAACAAAACGAAGGAAATAAAAAGTTATAAGCCCCTAAATTCCTATTAGTCTCAAATTATTCCAATGACACAAATTATTCTTTGTTGTAGTTTTGATAATATTCACACACTTCTACCATTGTGTAGAAAAAAAAATTGATTAAGATAGTAAATAAGATAAAAATTAAATAGATGTTGGTATTATATCCCTAAAATAAGAAAGACTAGGGGCTCAAAAAACCAAAGATGATATCTTCAAGGGTTAACATACTATCGCCATAGGATGGTATTTCTAACTACCCTTTTAGAGGCCCTTTATTAATGCAATTCCCGGTCTTTTATTCACGTTTCCTCGCTTAATATCGGCAGCCTTCGCTTGCAGGTCTCCGTTCCGTGGACCAATCCTTAACCGAATGTCACAGCTCTTGGCCCTTTAAGGCTAGCCTGCGTGAAACTTTGGCGTTGCAAATACATAAGAACGCACACACGCACATCCAACAACTTCCTCCTCCTCCTTCTGCCCCTGGCGGACGCACAAATGGTTAACGGTTATGATGACGACAATCGGCAATCGATGTCGCTGGCAGTCATAATCGTAAATGATTCATGAGGATCGTGCGTGAAACCAAAGCAAACAAAACACCCGGGATATATAACCTTAAACGCAAACACACACACCCACACACACGGTCGGCGTTATCATCGTGGGAATGCTGGCACCCACTTTAATACCGGAACACCGGAAGGCCATTGGCGGAATGCTGATGCTGGCACTTATGCACGTACGACGTTGTCGAGGTAGGAGGTGTTTAGGGTGCACCGAATCCGGGCACCACTTACTGGCATGGATTTTACTAACGTCAACCTCCAACGGCGTGACGGCCCATTTTCCGATTGTTCCACCATGCGTTGCCCCTCGGTTCGTGAAGGGTGGGACTGGGGGCGGTGGGGAACCACACATTGTATTAAGCTTTTCTCGGTGTCGGTAATTACGGGCGTTTTCAGGGCTGGAGTTCTTCTAATGCCCGCTGGGTTTGGTCAGTGAATCGATTTTCATGGGATATTTATTGTTTCCAGGATGGTGAACTTCCAGATGCGATGAGGGCACAACCAATCCTATTGAGGCACCCTTTTCAAGCAAAACGATGCAAACATGATTATACCTTTAGCAACACCACGATTAACAATTATTAAAAAATTTCAACAATGTTGAGGTATGTAATTATTTGATCTTTCAGTTTGACTCCTTTTCAAAGTCAATCCGAGCGAATGTCAGTCTCGGACACTTACCGCCCTTACCTGAAAAGGGTTCAGCAGCTGCCTGTTTTTCCTCCATTTCCCCACAATCTGCTATCGAGGAAAAGTGATTGTGGTACACTTTGTCGTGCAGGGTAATTGTTCCAAGACCGAACTACATTATCCCTAAAATGTTGCCGCTTGCAAGGTAAAGGATAGATCCATTAAAATAACGGTCGCGTGTCATTGAACTTCGGTTGGTGGAAGTTTTTCGCCGAGTATGGCCTCCCTCTGGCAAACAAACAAACTGGGGGTTGTGATGTGACGCGCGGAAAAACCCCCCAAAACCTCATTTTAATAGTGCTCGCCAAAACTCACCGGATGCGGGGGAAAATTTATGGGAAATTTATCACAATTATCTTTCACCTGACCCGCGCGAGGCACTTAAAATGTCCGTTTTTGCTCGCCATTTTTCCTACCGGCAGCGCGCGAGGTTCCGGTTTGCGCCCAAACGGGGAAAAACGGCCGGAAAACGCCCTTGGGGAAGGGTACGCCCGAGGACCTGTTGGCAATTTGGCGATACCCATTTTAGCGAAGTGTCGAAGTGGCAGCCAACAACACCGTGCCTCGGTCCAAGGACATCGGCGCTTTCCCGTGCCCGAAGGGAATATTTGTTAACCTAACTCGACGGATATGACGCGACCCACGTCGACCTCGATCTCGCCACGGAGGAAGCAACGGTGGGGACTCTGATGACCTAAAGTCCGTTTTCAAACAAAATACGTTGGCATTTATGCCACCCCCGGAGCCCCTTTCTCCCAAAGGAAAATTTTAAAAGGGAAAAGACAAAGGCTGAAACCAGAAAACCAGGTGGACCACTTGTAAATCTGGCATCGTTTATTTAAAAAGCTTCTACTTTATGGAACTTTTATTGCCTACGGTGTTGTGATTTAATTAATCGATTACACCTTTTCGGGTGGGTCCTCTGAAAGTGGGTGGATTTTAACGGGGAAAAAAGACTCGAGGGACAGCCACGGTGAAAAGGGACACCATTTTGCCTACCTCGGCACCCGGGAAGGTCCTTGTAAATGGGTTTGCTTCGATCCTTTCGTTGGCTACAAATCGACATGAACAAAAAAAAAAACGGAAACATGACACAACCCCCCCGCAACAAAATTGGGACAAAGTTGATTTTTGCGTTTTTTATTCAGTAATTCATCAGACGAAAACGATCCAAGGCGGCAAAAGAAAATTTTTAAGAACGAGGAAATTGTGCCTTGGGCAAGGAATGACGAAAGAAAACTTTCTTCGCTGATAGGATGGAGAAGAAAAATGAAAAAAAAAACAAATCGCAAGCCATCTCGCTCACATACCCGTAGGGTTCCATGTTCGCATGGCTTTATATTTTGTTACACAGCGGTTCATCGAAAAGGGTTTTGGTATTATAATCGAAGAAAACAAGATTCGATTCGGTAAACTTTTTCCTGGGTATTTTTTTCCATTTTATTATAACGTATGCATTAAAAAAATAGACAAATTTTCATCGACGATAAGAAAAAAGGTAACCAAGCTAATTGAATGAAGTAAATTTTATTGTAAAGTTACATCACTTAAGTACTTAAAAAAATATTTTGACGGCCAGTAAGGCGGCCATACGGTACTTGGTCGAAACTTTAGCCATAGCCGACAAAACCAATCGTGTATGGCTGTTTTCAGTAGTTGTGTGGCCTACATGACCACCTGCTGCTCCCCTTGGGTTTTAATTGTTGGAATAGAGCTTACGTTTAAGATTTATCAAGGTTTTATCAGTTGGAAGTGGTTGAGGGACATAGATAGGGTTATTAGTGCTGGAATCGATTATGATATTTGACCGAATTTGGTGATTTTCCGAGCACATGTCTTACAGGAGCTCCGAGCCGTTTTGTTTAAGTGACTGGCCTCGATCGCGTCATCGGCATAACAATTTCCATGTTTTCTAAGTTTTCCTTAACTATTTGGCCGGTTGAAGCGATATTTTGATCCAAAAAACGGAATGATTAGGCCATTTTTCCTTATGCCTATCGTAACGGCCTCTGTTGTCATTTGGGGTCTCGCATCACGGTACGTGGCCGGACCAAAGCTTCCAAATGATTTTTCAACCTGTCTCCATAAGTGACAAAATAGTCAAAAATTCATATCAGCTGAATTCGGTGGACAAGAAATGTCTAACAAAATCAAACAAGTTCGTTCCGCTATAATGCTGAAAGTTTTTACACGTTATCAAACGAAGACGGCTTGCTGTTTTGGCCACCGCGGATTCAATTTTAGTGATAAAGTTCTCAAACATGTTCTGAATTTAAAAGAAATACTACTCTTTATGTTACATTCAACTGAAAATTGCTAGCGTTTTCCGTTTTTGCAGGAAAAATCGTTAAAATTTGTCTATTTTTTTTAATGCATACGTTAAGTAGCATAATATCATAAACTATAGTCAAGTTAGTGGCTAAAAATCAAATAAAAAGTCTTCTAAAGTGACACAAAACAAAAAATTATAAAGCTATTTGCCTCTAGAAAATAAATTCCATTAGCATCCTTTCTGTTTGAAAAGGTAAATGAAAATTTCAAAAAACATTTCAGAAAATTGGTAGAAAACTTGAGCAAAATCATTGCATTACATTCGCGAGAAAATGAAAGTTAGCCAAGGAAAAAAGAAATTTTTGAAGAATGCAGTGTTAATGCTAGCCAATTTTCAATTTGTTTGCCATTCGCATCAGTTTTTATAAATAAAATATAAATAAAAATTACAACAAAGAGATAACGCCTTGGGATACCGCCACACTGAGCCATTGTGCGAGTGAATAAAATATTGTTTCATGTTTTTGGCAAATCAGCGAGCACTCGCAAGGGGTTTGTGGATTAGGGGAGTCCGCTTGGGTCACCGGAACTGCGTCAGAAATGAAAGTAATTAAAATTTGTAATCGTATTACCATGCTGAAGCGGGAGGGAGGGGCAGGCACGGACGCAAACAACAGCCCCTCGAGGGGGGAAAGGCAAAAAGGAACTTTAAGTAGCGACACCAAAGGTTGACTTTTTTCTCACCAAAACAGAGGAAGAAGTCAGTACGGTCGTAACATAAAAGTTGGGACGAAAAAAGGAAAACAGCGAAAAGAAATGCAAAAGATGTAAAAAGCGCCAAAGAAAACGATGAGGAAAATCAAAAGCACACGGAAAGGCTAGCCCAAAGAGCCAAAAATGAACCGGATGTTCGGATGCCCGCCTTGTCAAGCGTAACCATTGTTGTCCATCGGACGCCTCAGATCGTTCCTTTCGCCGACATTTTCCTCGGCTCCTTCCATTCCCAAGCCATCATGTCAGCGGCGGCCAATAACGAAGGTCAAAAAAGCAACCAACGATCCTTCAAATCAATTCTCCTCTCAATGTAGATATGCTGCGGAAAAGAAACAGCCCAAAACGGCCAGAAAGCTTCCACTACAAACACGATGTTATTTCGAGGTTCGCCGAAGGCGCCGGAACGACCGACTGCTGGAAATGTCAAATTAGTTCCGCAATTCTAATTTTTCCGGCACGTGAAAAATCAAAGGACAATCAAGAAAGCCGGAAAATGAGACTCTGCTACCGCAAGGAGAGAATGGAAATGCGACAGAAGTAAAAAGGAAAGTAAGAAAACCCATCGAAAGAAATGGGAAGCATTCTCTGTTAAATGCTGCTCAATCAAATTGAATGCTTTCAATCAATTAAACGGTTATAGAGCCGTTGGGACTCGAACGATTCCGGTTTATTGGCGGGAGTTTCCCGTTTTCCAACCTCCCGTCGAGAGCCTGCGGAGTGCGCCATGTTGGTTAATTGAATATTGCAATGGATTGATCCGAAACGATCCTTCTCCGGGTGGAACGCTGTTGTTGATTTTTTACCTTCTCCTCTCCATTTGCACTCCTCGTGTGCTGGGTTTTGCCAATTTGTGCGCCCGATAAGATATCATCAAAGCGTCGAGTGATTGGAACCGGAAGCTGAAATTGGAAAATGGGCTTCCACTGGGAGGTGTTTTTGCTTTTCACTCCTCCGTTTCCGGTGTCTCTCCACTTTAGCTGTCTTTGGTGTTCTTTTGCATTAGTAAACAACAGCTGAGTGCTGCGTTTCGCTTTTATCTCGCAAGATTATGACAGCTAAATGAATATTTACGGCTTTGACGCCAGCGCCGGGTTCGGTATGCGGCACAACACTCGCACAGGGAGAGTGCTGGGATTCAAGTGGATTCCGAATGGATGATGTGATCCTGCGATGCTTTTTATTGCCACACACACACACACGCCTTAAACTACCCTTTTCTCATTCGTGAACAATTTCTAAACCAAGACTTAACACACAAACGACGTTCCTAGCGTTAGATGGGTTTGTTTTTGGCGTGCGTTGTTGGTTATTGTTCCGAGGTGCGGAGTTTTCCGCCGTGTCTTTTCTCGCGCAGCCAACTGGAACGAACATTTGTTCCTTGCTATTGTTTTCGACGTTTGTTAGCTTCCTTTTCACTTTGTTCTGTGTGTGACTTCAAGTATTAAAAAAAACAAACCCCCGGATCGGCCTTGCTGTTTGTTCTCATCGAAAGAAGCTGCACATGAGCGGGTTTATTTTTGCTGCTTGCTTTTCCTCTCCGTGCAGCAGGATCAGTTTTCCGGATCTTTTCCACTCCCATTCCTTCGTGAATCTCCACCCGGTTTTACTATTCATGGCGTTCACGTAGGTTGGCGTGCAGCCTCGTGCTTCGTACACGCATAATCTTATCAGCTAAAGTAAGCGTAAAAAAGACAGGGTTTTCCTTTGGCCCACATCCTCCCGAAACAGACTTCTTCGGTGCGTTTTTCGCCTTTACTAACGGATCGAATCAACGAGCGAGGACGTTCACATTTGTTCCTTCCGTTGTTCCTTTGTGGGTGGAGGCTTTTTTCGGTATTTCTTTTCCTTCCGGCAGTGTTTGCTTCCTGGAATCAAGAGTTTTTCCTTTTCGCCATCCCCCCCTCCACCCAAACCCCGACGCGACAGGAAGTGAAATACAAAAATGCGCCAAAAAAGATAAAATCAGCACGTCGTCGTCAGATAGGCTCGGAATGTTTATCGAAAGCCATCGAAATCAGGACTCGCAGAATAGGTGACTGATTTTGGGATGGATATCTCACACATACACACAAACACACACACCTACACACGGTTGAAATCTTTCGCATGCGTGAGGGTGTTTTTCCTTCCACGTATGAATAAACTAACTAAATTCGAAATCGAATCAAAAGCATACGCGATTCGAAGAGCGTGAAAATGCGTGGGGGCCGCCGATGGCCATCCGACAGACAGCCGGCAGAAAGACACCACACAGAGTCGTCCAATTTGATCCGACCACGCCAACAGAAATATAATATAACACAGCCAAATGGCGACAATCAGCATCCTTCCATCCAAGGAAAGAAAAAGCATGAACGTTTAGTCGGATAGGATTACCCGACGCGGGCGGGTGGGGGAGTGCAAGGTGGCACCAACAAACCGGCAAATTTCGGAATCGTTGCATAAAAAGAAGAATTTATCCCCTCCTCAGGCCGAAGGAGCTCTTCATCTTCGGCTATTCGTATACAATGTGGCTAGCGCCTCGGGAAGGGGGTGTGGTGAGAGGAGGGAGAATGATTCCCGGAACAAATTCACACCCCGAAGGCCGAATGTATTCGCACACTGATTCACACCGAAGGAAGCGTTTGGTGCCAAAAAATTCGTTGGTTCCCCTTTTGGCCGAATCGGTTTCTCAAAACGCCGTAGCACTCGAAAGGGGTACCGAGAAGGGAAAAAAGGTTGGTGGGGGCTGAAATTGAAAAAAAAAAAACCCTCCCGTGACTGTCACCAACACTCCCCCCCAACACTCGTGGATTGAAGAGCTGGCGTTGGGCTTAAAGAAAGAAAATTTATTCCATACAATAAAGATCCAACTTCCGGATTGCCTGCCTTCCAGATGGGTTTGCTTCCCAGAGTTTTCCCGGATTCTGTTTGCTGTCCCGCTTGCTCGCCCTCTGCAATGCGGTGCGGGAGAGTCAGGGAGAGGTCCCTGGAGTCGTTTTCCCAGCAGCCGAAACCCAGGGGCTATGCTTACTGCTTCATTTTGGACCCTTTGTTTCGGCGAAGGTGTCCCGAAGGCTCCGTGGAAGGAAACGGAGACGGCAAGATGCGGGTATCAACATAATCATCAATGCAAAGGAGGGCCAACGTGGCCACCGCAGCCTCCCGTTTGCTCTCACGTAGCGGACGAGGACGTTTATTCCGTCGGTCGTAGGAAGGAAATTGTCACGTTATGATTATCCTTTCCGGCCCGCATTCGAAACGGCACGTTCAAAGGCAGAAGCCTAGTTGCGCCCGCAGGACCAAACCACCACCAGCAAAGGGTGGGGAAGAGAGAGAGAGATTGCGGAAGGAGGGGGCGTAAATGAAAACTGAGAAAATTTTCATTAAATTCTTCTGCCATTTTGCACTCCGTTTTGCTGGCATTGTCGTTTTCTTAACATCTTTTTTGTGTTGATTTTGCTTGAGGAACCATTGTCTTTCCCTTGGCTGGCCCTCGGAAGGCCCGCATATTGGACAGAGCGGGTTCGTTCCTTTCCCCGAGTCGAAACGATTCATCTTTCCATCTATTCCGGAACCTAAAGCCCGCCGCCACAGGCTCGAGTGCCGTTGGGATTTACATTTCGGAGAGGAAATGGATCAAATGGCGCAAACGGGAACATTCTCATTCGCTCGGAATGTCGCCCGCGTTCATGCTCCCCCCCTGCACGAACGATCCACCCCATGGCACGGTTTTAGGGGGGTGGAGAGGTTTAGAAGAAAATGGTAAGATCCCCAAATTAGAATTAACAGCATCTACGTGCGGAGAGTGACGAACGGAAGGTGAAAATAAAACCCACGCCAGAACGCGGCGGCTTTTGCCGTGGAGGTTATGAGCCTTGGATAAAAGCCGACCGCGGCCACGTTATCATTAGCTTTCCTTTCGAAAAAAAGGTCAAATCAGCTAGATCTAAACCCGGACTCGTCTGCTCGTGCTACAAACCCCTGGTTGGTTTGCCGTTTTGCCCTTTAGTGGTGGTGTTATCTCTCCGGTACCGGTTTGAAGATGGTACATTTACGTGGGCCTCCGCGCACAAGACGTTTCCTTTCCTCTTTCCTAGCTGTCGCTGTCGAGCAATATGGGGAAACACTTCCAGGAAAATTAGATCGGCTCCATACGCGTCGCTTCGACCATCGAACAGGCTGTATAAAAAGGCTAGATTCGTTTGCGGCCTGTGAATTAGAGCTCGAAGTCCTTAAGGCTCTCACAACTGGACACTGGACGTGTCACCATTCCTTTAGCCATTTTGTAAAATCTGCGGCGCTCTTTTTATCGTCGGGATCAAATCGACCGTATCTCGTAGTAGACCTAAGGCATCTCGTAGAGTGCCTCGCAATGCTCGCTCCTGATGCAGCGGTGGTTCGACGGCACTGGTCGGCTTCTGTCGGTTCCTTCCCGCAACGTTGCGCATACAGTTCTGCATAAAATATGATAAAAATGAGATTAGCGTCGAACGCCGGGGTGGAAAATATAATTTTGAAAACTTTACCATGATAATTCGATAGCGGGAGGCTAAAACGAACCCGGAGCGCGCGTCTGTTCTTCTGCCGGCACGGAAATATCGTCCAGATTTTCATTATAATTTTTCTCACACTTCTTTGGGTGGGCTTTTCACTTGCATTGCGGAAACATACCATATTTTCCCTTCCTTTTGCAGTGAAAAAATAGCTCGTTGTTTGTGACCGCCGGTCAGGAGGAGAGAGTGGTGGTAGGATTTTCCATGCAAAAGCTTCCTTCCGGTGGCTTCGAATCTCAGAACGTGGATGGCACTCAGGCACAAAAGCTCATTGCGGTCATCGAAGCGTCGGCGGAACCGGGAAAAGCACTACTTTATTTTCGTGATATTTCACAACATTATAAATAATGGAATATCACGATAGCGCGCGTCACTGCTAAGAAAGGAAAAACCAGCATCCGCCGGGGTAACCCACCATCCAATTTGGGATGCTAAATAAATCGGACCCCTTTTTCCCTCGGCCCGATAGTGGCGCAAACAGCGTTTTAATTCTTTCGGCGTCGGGTTGGCATTTAACGC
>KE525263.1:1421057-1433185 GCA_000441895.2 Anopheles sinensis | reverse complement strand
CTCGGATTTGGCGTCTTCCAGAGGGTGAGCGGGATGGACTTTTACGCTACATTAATTTTCAATTGTTAATCTGCATCCCATCGCGCGATTTGCGTACACCGGTGTACGGACGGAAGTGGCCGTTCCGTTGCCTTTGGGTTTTTGGGAGAAGCCAATTTTTTGCTGTCGGGTGTTACGGGAAAAAGTGGAGCTTCGAGGTGGGGACGAAGGGGACAAGTATTTGAAGTGATTCATCTTACCACCTCGTTCCGGGCTTCCGGATGTTGGGACGTACGTGCCGGATGTTGGGTTTTAAAGCTTACCTGGAACGAAATAAAAAACGGAGGGGAGAAGAAAAAGAAAATTTAATAACGTCAGCGAGTCGGTGAGCATGAAGTTGGCCGGAGGCGAAAATTGAATCATCCCCGAGCATAATGAGGCGAAGACATATCTGCCACGCGCAACATGGCGTGTCCGTTGGAATGGTTTAAACTATATTTAGAACCCATAAAATACGACATACGACTCCAAATAAAGATATTTTAAACTAGGTAACGATCCTATCAGAGTTTTCTTAAAGAAACCAACAGCTTAATATTAAGGAGAGGAATTACATTTCAATTTTGTTTTCGGAAAACAGTGAGGAAAAGAACGATTCTCTCAATCGTTAGTATTGACTGGAAAAAGGCTACACAATCAAACCATTTCGAATGAAAAATCCTACATCCTGCACGGTACAAATCTTTTCCAAGCAAAACTTCTCTACTGCTCTATTTGATAGTTTTACGCTGATTGCATTCCACGCTGGGCACTTTATGGATGAAATTGATGTCTTGCCTTCGACATCATGTGATAGGAAATCTCCTCGGCGCTCGATATTGAAGCTGAAAGAGGTGTTTTTTTGTTCGGCAGGATTTCTGTTTTCGTTTTTCTTGCATGCATTTTGTCAAGCTCCCCTTCCTCCCTCCCTGGCATCCATTACAGCATCATCATCTCGGACGGATCTGCGAACGGATCTCGCATACGACACATCTGCATGACGGTATCCGAAGGGTGGCGGTGTAATGACAGCACCGGTATAAACCGATTTGGAAGCAATACCGTACACACTCTACGAATGTCATCAGTGTAATGTGCCCTCGGCCCGGAGTCGATCGTTCGACGATACATGCCAGAGAGGAACGAGCAAGTTGGTGGGTATTAGCTTCAGAGGGCTTCGATTTTCAAAGTCCAACGCGGATGGAGCAGCTTGCTGGCAACCAAGCGGGTGGTCGGGGAGCGGAGAAATTCGATACCGGCAACATATGGTACTTCCATCAAGCGACTCTCGAGGGCGCATATGGGTAGCGATTTGGACCCGGGTGTGCGTGGGACGGTGGTAAGGACGAACCCGGGGGAACGTAACAGATAGCAGCTACGTCAACCTATATGTATGTGTTTGTCTGTGTGTGCCAATCGCCGGCGAACATGGCTGGCACTTGATGACATTCGATGTTGTAGCCTCCGTTCCGACTTGGTAGATTGAGTTGGTAAGAGTGCTCTGGTTCTGATGCGAACCGAACTCTTCACCACTCGATGTACCTCCTCCCCCCTAAGGGTGACCGGCATTTGGATCGCTATATGAGGGCTTCCGAGTAAAACACTTTGGCATGGAAAAAGCATTACCAGCTGAACTCGTCGCGCTTTACGCGAAAAACCAACGAGAAAGCGAGCTTCCAAAGTTGTTCTTGCAGGGGGTTGATGTCTTTTCATCCGCGCAATAAAGTGCGGTTGGTTCAAAATACATCACGATGGTGGCAATTAACCACCTTACACCGTACAGTGTGTCAACGCCTAACTCAGCTTCAGAAGCGCTACACACTTTCCACCGAAGGCAATCTCCGTTACAGCAAGTCCTCCGGTCGTAAACAAGTGCTCCAAAGGTACAGCCTCCTGGAAGTGTGACCTCCCTACGGTGGGTTGAGGTACCTGCCACGGTTGTGAGACATGTTTTCGTGCATCATTTAATGGCTGTCGGTGGTGTGACTAAGGAAACCAGCCGAATAAGCCGGCGAATCGGCAAGACAGCAATCTTCGTTTTAATGAAGTGTTTACCAGATTTTTGCGGAGTAACACCTGTTGCGTTAGGTTAGTCTGAAAACCTCGGTGATTCACAATCATCGTCCTCTTCGGAAGTGATTGCGGAACGCTGTGCTCAGGTTAACCGTGACGCTAAATTTATATCCCACCTCTCCCTAGGTGGCCATCCATCAGTCTGCCCTGATAATGCGGGACGATCGTGGTTTTTTTCTGTTTTCCTCTGTATATGGGAAGTTTCACAGTTTATCTGATAATCTGCTGAATTCTCTTCCTCCCCTTTTCATCGGAGAACAACATTGTAATGACCAGATGACGCCACACGGTCGACATAAAAGAGCGTGACGCACGGTGGAATGCGGGAATCGCGATGTCGAAAATCGTCGAAATAAGATTGAAACAAAGTGAACAAAATGTCAACAAAATAAACAACGGAAGCGTATGCGTTATCGCTCTCGCGCTACGCCTTTTGATATGATATGATGTACACTGGATGGCATACAGAAGACACCAATACACCTCGCACACTGATAAGAGGCCTTTAATATGACACCTCATGGTTCACAGTGCGGTAGGTTTTTTTACTGAGCGTGAATAAATCATCATATCGCAATCGACCCGCCTACAAACGAGGCTTGAGGGAACACCTGGGCTGTTCTTCAGTCACTTATTGTAACGAAACTCGACATGAAACCTCAGTCCATCGAATATGACATATTGCCAGCTCCAAATTAATGTGACTTCTTGTTTTTGGAGATTTATCACCAATAGTGAAAATCAAAATTATTTTATAGCATACTTCAAAAATTTCAAGGACGGTTAATAGTAAATCAAATAATTGGAGAGGATTTCATTTGAAAAGAAGTTGCAGAAAACATTTGAATGTGCTTGATGACGAATGCTTAACTATTTTTATAAGTTCTTAAACCCTGCTAATAAATTTGACGTGAAAGGAAGGGAAAAGGTCACATGAAAAATATTAAATAAAAACAGGTTGTCATCAGCAGAACTGTCACCATGATGTACGTACGATTCAACCTCCGAGAAACCGTGTGTATTGCAATTAATAATCCGGAAGGTCCCAACCATCGCGAACCAGCTTCCGTCCGAAACATCACGTCCATCGTCTGATAGGAGTACAAATTATATTCGAAACCGTACAGAGCCTTTCCGTCCCGGCGCCTCACATTGAGTCAGCACCTCCTCTCAGCTTTCGAACCTCTGTTTTCGACTGTCGAGAGATGGTGAAGATGTGACCATTTCATGACACTGACTCACCGACCATTCTGCACGCGTTACGCACGCAAAAGGAAAGCGTCCGGCAAACGGAACAGGTCACGGTCGGGAAAACGGAGCGATTGTCACGTAGTGATTAATCGAATTAAACATCGGCACAGTGGTCGTTGCAGCGGAACGAATGAAGAAGGAACTAGGGAGCGGAAGAAGACACACAGAGAGAAAGGGAGCAGCTGGAAGTCTGACCAACACGGCAGATTCTCAAGGGAGTCTTGTGAACTCTGAACAGCTCAGTCACAGCCACAATCTGGCACGGATAACTCCGGGCGTGACATCAGCCCACGATAAGTGGCGGCAACCGATTGTTGGCAACCTTGTTGTCGTAATAATTGTAGGTTAGATTACGGAAAACCGATAGCCGTACGATTCGATGATGGCCCTGGTGGTCGGAGAATAGATTGTTTGCCCTACTAGCTTAAGGGATTTTGATTACCAACCACCTGGGCCGTAGTCAACAAAGCAAAAATGGGAAGTTTGGTCACGAGTTTCTGCAGGCATCAAGAAAACTCTATAATCGATAGCAATATTGCAGTACTCTGTGATGAAGGACTCATACCAGCTAAATCTGAGGACACTTTCAGGTATGAACGAGACGGAAACGTCTACAACCACACCCAAAAGTATAGGAATATAGACGTTGTCACTAGCATCAAGCAGTTGCCATCCAACATCGAACTGCACTTCCGGAATCGCTTATAGCTAAGTTGAACTGGTCTTCACTCTTTCCGATAAATAGATGTTTGTGGATGTGGTAAGCCGGTATTTGTGAAGTGATAGGTGTCCTCGCAAAATGCATCAAAACCACATTCTGATGTTTCACAGAAAATTGCCAACGACAGTCCATTAGATGGCATACACACACAGTGTCCATCTGCAATTATCCTGTCAATGGACGATCTATGACATCACCTGTAACCTCTAACCTTTTTTCCAGAAAAGCCATAGCCTAAATCATTCCGCTTGAATTGGGAAAGTGTGCGTCAAATTTATTCCGGTGAGTCCTTCTGACATTATCGTTCGTATTAATTGTTTCCTGCGAAACCTGCTACCAGAGGAATGCGTTTTACCGGCAAGCTCAATTTTTCATCTCTAATGTTTTCCTTTCGGTTTTGCAGGGGACGAGGGGTGAAGGGAAATGAATAATTTTCTCACCTTTCCCGCAAGGGACACAAGGACAAGGAATGGGAAAAAGGGAGAGAAGAAATAGCATTTCAAACCGCAAATAAATGAATTCTGATAACGAATAATGATTACTGATGATAATGATTGGAAATGAAGCATTGGAGTCGGTGGGAAAACCCGTCCCCGGAGTCGGTGAGGAAAGCAAGGATGGCGGCATGCGGTCGGAGATCGGTTGGTTTTCCACCGTTTAGATCAGTGCGGGTGTATTTTGCCTGCTAATATCCTTTGCTATCCTCTACCCGCCTCGAACCCGAACCGGCGTTCGGTTGTGTTGTGGAAGAGTAAATTTTATGGCGAAGATTAATGATGTTTAGGGTGCGCATTCATTCCGGTAGCGCCGGCTTTCGACAGAGGTGGAAAAAGGTCATTGAAAGATCCGAGAGATTCCTTGCTAATGGCAGCTGATAGCGGCCTGTCAGACCTGGGCTAGACCGCAGAGCTCCCGGGTGTCATGACGGGTGTATGACGGCACGATGATAACGATTCCTCCCGGATGACGGGTTCCGGTGGTGTGAAATTACCGATAGACATACACGCACGCACAACAGCATAAGTTGTCTGTACGCATTTCTCGCCCCTGGTTTGGTCGTGGAGCCCGTGTTCCCGTGGCAAGCTAATGATTTTCCGGAATGTTTGCCTCGTCGCCACCACCAACACCACCATGAGGTACGGGGAACATTTTTCCACTTTTTCGCTTCTCTTGCGAGGCGTATAATGCTCCTCTTTCATGCCAACTGAATAAATGAGGGCAGGAGGCAGTAATGACCAACTAACTTTTTGAGTTATTGCAAAAAGGATCTGAAAGCATAAATCTTCCTCAGCGATATTCTAGATTGATTATACCATTCATTTCTATTATTATTAACCTCAATATTTTTAAAGTAAGAGTATTTATTTGGTTTGTTAAAATATTGTTTGGATAATAGTACAACCAGTCATTTACTGCGAACAACAAATGTGGTTTAACGAAACCTTATTCCCACAGGACAAAGCAGAAACGGATGGTTAATTGGATACACAACAGAGGTCTTTAAGCAACACTCTCTTTACCAGTACTAAAGTACGGAACAAAGCGACACGACGCTTAGCGTTGAGAGTTTTCCACTCGAGGTTTATTGCTACCATATGTGACTAAATGAATCGGTGTCGGATCCGGACGTTCGACGCAAGTGTGGGAGTGTTTTGGAAAATTGAAGATGGATTATCATTACAAATCCAGACGGATGTTCGGGACTTGGGTAAGATGGATGGACCAATTGCTTAAGCCAAGGAGCTAAGTAGAATTGAGGGGATTTGAACCTGCAGCGGAAATGAATTAGTTTCACGGCAAGAAAATAAGTAGAATTAAAAACAAAGAAGGAAACATTTTCAAACATTGATAGCAATAAAGATACGCAATTGTAAACCATGCAAACGCCCTGGGATGTGTGCACCCGGTGACATAATCCAACGAAACCAAGCAAAATTACACCACAAATCTGACTTTGTTAATGGATTATGGTCTCGTCAGCACCTCTACGGAATTCCCCTGGAGCCAGTTGTGCCAAAATCTGACCTACGGGAATCAGGAATCTGTGGTGCTTTCAGCAGGTTTCAGTTTTGCACATTTCCCTCATGTGCCTGCCAACGTCGTGCGGTTATCTAGCAACATTCCTCCGAGATTCGGAAGCAATTTTCACTACAACGCTACGGAACATGCGGCCTCCTGGATGTGACACATCGGGCACTCAACAGTCGAGAACGGCGCCGGTACACGGTGGCTTCCGGGTTTGCCGAAACTTTCCATCCCCATTCGCTACTGTTGCGGAAGGGGTGAAGAATTTGGCTAACAATTCTTCAATCCAGAAACTACCTCACCTTTCCCGGCAGGGTTTTTGGTTAGTACGAGTTCCAGGGTGTACAGGATGGGATATGGTAGTTGTGCTGCTGTCTTTGATTTGGCCTAACGATTGCACCGGGATTGTTTTTGGGGCGATTGAATCGGCTGTTTCGTTCGATTGTGAGATTGGATGATTACTTTCGGATCTAAACTCGGGCTCGGCTTGAGATTCGTTCAATTCCTGATGGCATTTGCCCTTGTGAATCTTGGCCTTTTACTGTTGGTTATTTCTTTTGCAACCGTGCATGCATTATCCAGAGACCGTTCCGGTTTCTACGGGGACAACAGACGGAGGTCATAGAAATTCCGAAACTCCAGCAATTCCTCTTGCCGGCGTGACTTTTGCGCAAAGTACGGAAGATGAACGAGCTATAGAAATTCCGTCAGGTACAGAAGGCGAAGTCTCTATCGCCCGGAGGCTAGTATTTAAGCGACGTAGCACTACATAGACGTCCCGAGGACGGTTAAACCAGGACCGGAAACCTGAACTCTATATACGGATGGGTTGTTGGCACCGGCATCGATAGTACGGGGACAACTATTTCTCTCATTTACAGTGCATTTTTTGATGCTTTTCTCAGATTCGCCACCATCGATCGATATAGCTGGATCGCTGGGAAATGGGAAAGGACGCTTGAAGCTTTGTAGTGATTATATTCAATTCACATGTACCCACAACCTTCCCCCCTTCGTCCTCCAAGCGATGGAAAGCGATTTTAATCGAGTTTCTTCAACGACGAGCCCGCTGGCAATACCTTCCTTTCATGGCTCACTCGTGGGGATCTTTCAAGGTAGGACGGACGAACGGACGCCGTTTGTATGTGCGAGACATTTTTTGTTTGTCCGCTTCCCCACCCACCATCTTCCGGCACCCGTGAACCGTGGAAAAGTGCAAAGTCCCAGCGATAGGTTGCTCGGGTCCTGGCTAAAGAAGTTTATCAACTCGGTTTCGGTAAACAGCCTCCGGTTGGGCCAGAGAGCTGAATGCTTTACTGCTCGATGCACGGCGTTGAATCATTGAAGAGCAGCGCTGTCGAACGCGGGAAGAGGAAGCATAAACTTACGGCAACCGAACCACCGTATGAAAGGAACTCGGGAGTTTGCAGAGGCAAAGTTTCTGATAATTGAGTTTAACAAACCAGGGTGCATGTACAGCGGCGGCCAGACAGAGCGACACAACCGAAACCCTATGAACACCCGCCCGGGACGTTTCTTTGGGATGGTTTTGGGGGGAGGGTTTCAGACAAATTTTAAGTTTGGTCAAATGTCATGCGGTTTGCATTTAATTTAACTTCCTTATTTTCGGTTATATTTTTTCTTTAACTCTTTTTAATGACGTTTCAGTTCTTATTTGGAAAGACATTTCAAGAGTTAAGGAAGCACCTGAACATTCGAATCCTTTCATGCCATTCATTTCATGAGATTGCTTTCTCTTTAATTTGGTTTCAATATGTAAACATCATGCAAGAAGTTCAACAAAGTCCTTCTTTTCAACAATTTGTAAGAACACCTTGGTTACAGCTCGTGCCATATGGTGACATTTTCTCCAGCAAGTCGGGAAAATTCGCATTCCTTTGGGTACGCCTGGAATGCAGCAACATGCTTTCAACCAATTATTTACCCCGCGTCTCCCACAACACGTGAGGGTACGCAAACGGAAGTTATAACTCACGGCGCTGCATATTTCTTCAACCGATATAATTGACTCGTCGATTGATTCGGTTCCATCTGTTTCCCATTTTTTCCCGCATATTTATACCATTTTATGTCTCCGACACGGAACGCAACACGGCGGTGTACTAACAGATTGATGTAACAGCCTTCCTACACGTACACGAAATCAAGTGAGAGGTGGCAACAACAGCCTGTGGAGTTCCGTACTTTTCATCCATCCATCCTTTTTTCCCAAGGACATCAAACAATCATCACCCGTGCCCGATGAGGGGTGGAAAACCGGGTGTGGCGGTGTGAAATAAAACACTTACTTCCGGAAATTGCTGTTGTGGCACTCGCGCAGCCTCGGGTGGCTGCCGTCTGTCGTCGCCGATCGTACACGCACAAGTGAAATAAAAAAGGAACAACAACGGTAAAACACCGGATGGCAGTTCACACCCTGTGCGATTGGTTAACCCGTGTCACTTTCGCACCGGCTGACACACACGGGGTGTGTGCTCCAGAGGCTTCACTCACTCAGGCTTTCCTCGGGTTTCCTCGGGCGCACGTAAGGCGCGTGACAAGTGTGCGATTGTGCAAAGTTGCGGTGTCACAGGGCAGCAACGATAATAACGCTACAACACGCGGGGAGGTTAGCTGTGGTGGAGGACCCGAACGAACCCCAACAATAAAAACACCAAATCCGCACCTACGACACTCCGCACACAAACAATATGGTACACTGGGCGATGTGTGGCGCAGTTGCTCATCGACGCACAACGACCCCGTCGACGTACCTCATCAACACCGACGACGACGACGACCACTGGAACACGGGACGGGAATTGGTATTTGGAAAAACGCACCACCAACAAACAAACGCGACACCACTAGAGGTACACCTCTCTTCCCTCCCGCCGTCTGATGTGGCCGGGAACCGAAACCGCAGCTTACAATATGGTACCGGATGAGTCGCCGCGTCTTACCGTATGGAAACAACAGTCGTCACGGAGAGTTACTGATACGGTTGGTATTTATTTCGGGACACGATAGTGATACTACGCCCCGAAAATGGGAAGGGTATCACTTGGAGGATCACGCTGATAACGCTCCGAAGATCTCACTACTCTAGCCTACGATCACTGGTGGAGTTGTGTTATCCTCCTTCTGAAGTGTCTGGCGCTATGCCAGATATCGTGGATATTCGTTTCGACACTACCATATGTTATCACTTTGGACCTTCGGGACTAAGCACTTTTTCGGGTTTTTGGGGACCTGATCTGGGTACTACACTTTTGCGGAACTAAGGCGAATCGGAGTTGGATGGCACGAAAGGACTCGGTTGAGACCGGAGTTGTATATACCGGAAGTACGGAAAAATAAAAATCCAAGCTCGGAGATTACGTTCCCGCGACGTTGCGTAGCGTTGGCGAATGAATGAAACGCGCGGCTCCGTTGACAACGGCACCAACCGCAACCGCACACTACAGTCGCTGATAGTATGCGAGCGACGTGAGGCCCCAGGTTGCGGCTAGACGACGACGAGCGCGAGATGACGTGAGATGACGGCGGTGCGTGACATATGCGTTCCGTGAACTTCGGCTAAGGAGCAAAAGGAGGAAAAAATAACACCAACACCGACGGTGGATGGCATCCAAGATCGACTCTCTTGGGCGCGCTCGAGAGTGTCGTTGCGTTGTGGCGGTTCGCGGTGTGAACGCATGCAACCGACTACAGGAAAACAACACAACCCGGCACCGACGCGATGATGACGATAATGGGCCCGGAAGGCATCATCTCACCGCCAACTCATCTCGGCAGCGCATCCATTCTCACGCGGGGCGTTTACTCGCCCTCATATCAGTGGCGGTCATGCGCGCGAGGCGTATCCTCACCAATCGTACTGGTAGTGGTGGTAGTGGTTCGCGTCGAATTCACCACGCGATTTGAAGCCCTCTCTCACGGCATCCTCACGGAAGACGTTTCCAACCATACGCCGCTGAATGCATACAGTTTCCAGAGAAGGTTCACTTCCGACTCGCTCTCATATTGTATTTGAATTTCTCCAAAAAAGGATCTCTCGGATGCTGGGCCAATGTGCCTCGCTCTCGCGCTTCTTCAAATGTCATCTGGAGGGTCACTTATGCTTTCATTTTTCTCCTCCCACACCCATACACACGACGACTGTGGCATCGGAGCATCTGATTCCGCCATTATACAACACATAGCCTCTTTGCTTATCAGAGTACCACGCCCCGACCGCCCTCAGCTTCGCCTAGCCCCGTCACCCTAGATTTCTCCGGGATCTCCGATCCTCGCAAGTGTCACACGACATTTGACAGTTTCGGTCTCGGACGTCACAAAACGGTGGCTATAGTAGGGTGATGATGATTTGTTTCCCGTTGCTCATTCTTTTTCCATCTTCACTTTCACTGTCTCTCTCTCTTTTTCTCTTTCTCCTTCTTTTTTCTTCGGGAAGAATTTTAATCTATACTTCATGCATCCGAGGCAAGCGATAATCGGGGTCTTCTATATTGTTCTTCACTTTATCAACATTCCAGATGGTTTTAACAGTTTTTCGGGTTCCTTCGGTCTTCTCCATTTCTATCTTCCGATTCTCTGTTTCTGGCCCCTTTCCCTTTCGGGGGGCGTCGGACCCGTGACCGATTTGAACATTCCGGTAGCGGCACGCAATCGTGCCGATATAGATTCTATACACTCTGGCGACAACCGGGTAGCCTATCTTCAACCAGCGTACGTGCTTACGATGCGTTACGTAGATTGTTGATTTCAGGCCGGAAGTTTCTTTTCGATGCTTAATTTATCTCAAGATATAGAACAAACTAATGCTACTTATATATTAAACAACGAACTCGACAAAGGTCTGCTTCAGCATGTTTATAATTGTTATCGTAAATGAAGTGTAAGAATTGACCTTCAACAAATGATCACAAGTTTCGTAAAGGTACGTTAATATCCCATATAAGGTATTATTCGTAAGTATAAAACATTGAATCAGCGTCCTAGAAGGAATTCACAGAATGTCACATTAACATGTGAACCTTTTCCTTTTCATGTTCCACTTCCGGCACTTCGCTCCGGAACGCATTTTTATGCAGTTATGCTGATGCCGGCATATCAGTGGAAACATTCTTTCATGCCTCTGCCCAGGCAGTTGCTGCCCGGAGGGTCGCAAATACAATACCAACGTGCGGGTGTAATCCCACGCGTATGGGATTTATCACTCGGTTTTTCTCTGTCTTTGGTCTGTTCCTTTTCCTTCGCTCGATTTCTCCGGTTGATCTTCTCCAAACCCCTGTCACGTTCGACCGGTCAAAGCTGTCAACAGCTATGTGTGATGGTCTGAACATACTGTTCCTGTTTTTTTTGTTACCTTTTACCATTGGTTGAATTTACATTTATTTGACTTGATGCATTTATTATGCTGTCGGTCTATTCAAAACTAACTCGGTAAACTTATTTCTGTATAAGTTCTGAGATACTGTAAGAGGATGGAGCAATTCTTAACCATCGTGACCTTTCAATGTGCAGGGAACTAACGTATGCATTAAAAAAATAGACAAATTTTCATCGACGATAAGAAAAAAGTTAACTAAGCTAATTGAATGAAGTAAATTTTATTGTAAAGTAACATCACTTAAGTACTTAAAAAAAAAATACTTTGACGGCCAGTAAGGCGGCCATACGGTACTTGGTCGAAACTTTAGCCATAGCCGACAAAACCAATCGTGTAAGGATGTTTTTCAGTAGTTGTGTGGCCTACATGACCACCTGCTGCTCCACTTGAGTTTTAAATTGTTGGAATATAGCCTACGTTTAAGATTTATCAAGGTTTTATCAGTTGGAAGTGGTTGAGGGACATGGATAGGGTTATTAGTGCTGGAATCGATTATGATATTTGACCGAATTTTGTGATTTTCCGAGCCCAGGTCTTACAGGAGGTTCGAGCCGGTTTGTTTAAGTGACTGACCTCGATCGCGTCATCTTCTTATTCTATATAACTATTCTATATAACTTATTGGCCGGTTGAAGCGATATTTCG
>KE525263.1:1381236-1421037 GCA_000441895.2 Anopheles sinensis | reverse complement strand
GCATTAAAAAAAATAGACAAATTTTCATCGACGATAAGAAAAAAGTTAACTAAGCTAATTGAATGAAGTAAATTTTATTGTAAAGTTACATCACTTAAGTACTTAAGAAAAATATTTTGACGGCCAGTAAGGCGGCCATACGGTACTTGGTCGAAACTTTAACCATAGCCGACAAAACAATTCATATTGACATGTTTTTCAGTAGTTGTGTGATCTGCATGACCTCCTGCTACTCTGTTTGGGCTTTAAATTGTTGGAATAGATCCTACTTTTAAGATTTATCAAGGTTTTATCAGTTGGAAGTGGTTGAGGGACATAGATAGGATTATTAGTGCTGGAATCGATTATGATATTTGACCGAATTTTGTGATTTTCCGAGCACATGTCTTACAGGAGCCTCGAGCCGGTTTGTTTAAGTGACTGGCCTCGATCGCGTCATGTGTATAACAATATCCATCTTTTCTAAGTTTTTCTTAACTATTTGGCCGGTTGAAATGATATTTTGATCCAAAAAATGGAATGATTAGGCTATTTTTCGTTATGCCTGTCGTAACGGCCTCTGTTGTCATTTGGGGTCTCGCAGCACAGTCAGTGGCCGGACCAAGGCTTCCAAATGATTTTTCAACCTGTCTCCATAAGTGACAAAATAGTTAAAAATTCATATCAGTTGAATTCGGTGGACAAGAAATGTCTAACAAAATCGAGCAAGTTCGTTCCGCTATAATGCTGAAATTTTTTACACGTTATCAAACGAACACGGTTTGGTGTTTTGGCTACCGCGGATTCAATTTTGATGATAAAGTTCTCAAACATGTTCTGAATTTTAAAGAAATGCTACTCTTTATGTTGCATTCAACTGGAAGTTGCTAGCGTCTTCCGTTTTTGCAGGAAAAATCGTGAAAATTTGTCTATTTTTTTAATGCATACGTTATATGATTATTGATCATGCCCTTATCGCTATTTTTCAATAACTTATTTAATCACCAGAACTAGCAAGTTTAAACAAAACAGAAAATGAAAAATGGAGCACTTAAAGTTTGTTGTACGAAAGGGAATTCGATACATTTGAAAGTCAAGCTGCACTGGGTATAAATCGAATCAGTTTCCTCATAATAACATATTCGTGGAATGTGTGGGATTTTCGATACTTTGCGGATTTAATTTCACATTTTTGAGGTATTCGGGATCAAAATGTGAAATCAGATGGAATTCCTCCGAAGAAATATACCAGCTAGTTAGGAAATAAAATTCTTGCATGCAGTATATGGTACCAAAGTTAAACAATATATTGAAATTAGACCATGCCTTTGAAGGTACCAGCAGCATATATGTTGTGGGGAAATGTAAGCAGAGAAAAGCTCGAAATTAAAAGGGAAATCTTGTCGTTAAATTAAGCCGATTCCGAACGGTCCCTATTTCCGGTCCGATGAGCATATTCCACCGTCCACCCACCCTCGCTCCACGCCACGGTCTTTTCGTGTGGTTTTTGGCGTAGGCAAAATAAGGAACTCCTGGGCATATCCTCCTTTGTGCGCTTTCCTCCGTCGATTTCTACCTTCCGTACTTTCTCGTAGAATATCAGCCTAAAAGGGCCCTCTCCCTTTGTGTCTCTATTTTCCTGCTTGCCCACAGTGCTCTGTGTCCTTCTAGCGCGTGGACAAACACTATCATCACCATGTGGTTCGAGCCGGAAGATAAGGCAGTGAATCCCCGTCGCACAGATCTCGGCCCATGCCCGTGAGCTTAATTACTGTTATCTTGCCGAGATCTTACGGAGAAAATTCTTCGCAAATTCACCCACAGACCCGTCATCATCGCCCATCGCTATCATCTTCGTCATCAGCGGCAGCAGCATCATCATCATCATCATCGCGCAGTCGGTTTCTTGCCTGTCATCTGAGGCCTGGTTTTAGCTGATTGTCCTTTTCCGGAAAAACCACAACCAACTACTCGGCACAACCACGAACAAGTTCGGAGTACATTCTACAAGGCCAGACGACCCCACAAACATATCCCCATACATACACACACACATACAAACCTTGTGCGATGTTTTCTGATTTTGGCAGCGGAGTTTCCCACATCCTGCAACCTTTTCCTGCGCCACCGAGCGTTAGGCTGGTGGTTTAGATGTATGTGGTTTTCCGGACGGCGGCAAGCGGCCGGGGGAATGGAACGCACGAAAGGGATGCAAAATGCAAACAGGAAAAGACGTCCGGGCGCACCGAAAACCTGCCTGTCGCAGCGATCTCTCTTCTACCAGCCCTGGAGGCTTCCGGTTCCGGTTGGAATCCTTCAAAAGACTGCGGTCGGGGGTGGGATTGAAAACTTGGCTTGCCGTTTCTTGTCCTTTCAGTGCCCGTGTGCTGTTCCATCTTCCATCCACCGTCACCCCATTTCCTCCTTTTCTCCCTTTTCTCCTTCTCCATCTCTCTCTCTCTCGCTTATCTCTATTTTTATTTCTTTTCGTTTATCATCCCGGTTATTTTGGACGTTCGAAACCGTGGCGATATGTGAGCATGCTTAACGCACGGTGCGGGTTTCGGAGATAAATTTGGATACGATGGAATCTCTGGGGACACCGAGATCGTGTTTGGGAAGCGATTGCTGAAGCTTACAGACATTCGTCGATTCGCTTTCCGCAGATTGAGACAATCATAAGATAAACCGACAGTTGGTGGCTATGACGGAGAAAAGCCGATCTGAAATCAGTTTCAAAAATTAAATGAACTATTTTGTTTGGTTGTAGGGAATTTAAGAAATTTATGGAAAGCGTGGGAGAAGCTTAAAAGGTGCCAGCTAAATGGTTCACTTGAAGAAATAACCATGGCAAGGGCATTTTTAGAAAATATTAAGAAGTAATTGCAATATTTTTCAAAAAGGAACATTTCCTGTAGGCAGAAAACTGTTTTTAGATTCACCGGGCATCCGAATAATAAGAGTTGCTTAACTAATCCGAATTCGAAACCTATTTAAAAAAACAATGCATGAAGCAACAAAACTTGCTTGTCAAAACTGCAAACTCAAAACTTAAACGCAATTCGAAGCATTCGATTTTTCCTCACAACCCGCAAATGGTTGATCGAAATGCAACATACCCTTATTCAAACTCACACTTTCCAGGCGGATATGTAACTGGAATGACAAAGTTGCATCACCATTTTCAAGGAGCACACACACACACACACACACATATGGCGGTCGGTGGACAGGCGCTGCTGACAGCGGACGAAAGTAAATATTTGCAATCGAAACCGCGCAAAGTCAGAATGAAAGCTGATGTGCTGGACTCTGGTCCGCAGGAAGGGGGGTTGGGAGATGGTAAAAAGAACAAATACCACGACGGACCGCATCGAATGGGCTTGTGTTTGGACACCGGAAACCGGCTGACCGATGCGGCTGTGATGCAATCAAGAGCACAATCATCCTTCATCGGTGAAGTTGTTGGTGGATGATGACGACCGAAACAGCTTGGAAAATGCGGTGCCACCATTCCGTGCACACAGCTTCGAGTGGAGCATCGACATCATGCGATACAAGGGAAAGCTTTTCCGACCCGATGTCAAACCATCCTGGTATCCTGCAGAGTTCTAGTGCATATTAGAAGAAGGTGTGTCAATTGGGTTCAGTCTTGCTCATGTCTCACTATGGAATGTTGTAATGTTATTGTGATAGTTTTCTTAGGTTTGATTGGTTATTAACTAGGTAGAGAAAAGTTTAGATAAGATGAGTAAGAAGGTTGTATATACTATCTGGTCATGATTATTTGCGATGAAAATGTAATGGTTTGCTGAGGAAATTATTTAGTAAATTTTTAGCAAAGAACAAGGTTCTGGCTACGAGGATTGTTAGTAATCTAGCACAGGTGAAGAGACCGGTCCTATTTTTTAACCGGCAAAACCACTCGTGGACCGTTTCGTAAACTCGATCATATTAAAAGACAACATTAAACGAAATATCATCTAATGATACCATTTTGTTAAAAATAGATAGATTAATAATCTGTATTCTAATTAATGAGATTGATATCTAGCAAACTTCCAGGCTAAATGTCGCCTATATCTACAATAGCAATTGGATGGAATTTGAAGAAATTAGAGTTATTAATCGTGATACATTTTATTCGCAAATGTAAATTGATGTTAGAAGTTATCCTTATCAGTTGATTATAATACTTTTATACAATATTCGATTCAAATTTTGTAACAGGAAAATGTGGAATTTTAAAAGTTAACATCTCAAAACAAGGTCAAAATGGCATATGATTTTTTTTTATAAAGTCTATACGTTTGTCAAGCATCATCCTTTAATATTTCTGATTTTTTACAAAAATAACGGTTAAATGCAAGTGGCAAATTTTTACCGAAACTCGCTACTTCTGGTGGCAACAATACAAAACACAAGAGGGTAGATAAAAAAATTATTGTACTGACGTCATAAAGCAGATGTTCAACGCCGTTCCTATCATGACCGCTTCATTGGAACTGCAACACAGAGGGCCTACGTCAACGAGACGAAGAAAAGCTTGCAGCCGATAGCACGCTGGGATGCTTTATCCCCTGTTTTCTCTATCCACTTGCATGTCATAAACAGGCTGATGTGGCACGTGGAAAGCCGAAACCGGAAGCTGCCGATGGATACTCCAGTCGGGAGCTGTATGATATCACTAAACACGGCACATAAAACTAATACATATGGGGACGTACGGAGCACGTATTCGTCAGGCTTTTTCTATGCTCCGAGAGCAAGAGAGAGCAAGCGAGTTGCGATTTCGAAGCTCGTTACGATTTTTAGCAATTTTTTCACTCAACGGGGAGAAAATACATAAAGTCGATAAACTCTCGCACATATACCATGAAGCGAAAGAAAATTTGGAAAAATGATGAACACCGACACAGCGCTAAATAAGTGAGGGAAATGAGTTCGGCGCACTTCGATGACGTCGATGAAGTGACAAGCTGTGTTGTTAACGAAGAGAGCATTATGACGTCAACGATTCGGCGATGTTTAGGATTACAAACAAGGATTTTGCAATGAATTCGGGATTGTAAAGGGAAATTTCTACTGGCAAGAATAAAGTTTAGTAAAAGCATCAGACACTCAGTCGACTATTTCTACTTTTCCGATTCAGTTCCATATTGCACTCCAGCGAAATGAATAATATTGTCAGCAGCTCGGCAAGCTAAAAGATGGCAGCAAACACTGAAATAACTCAACTAGACTTCATGCGGTGGACCGCACCGAGTTTCAGCCTCGAGCGAACCACGGCGAAGGTTGGCGCTATTTTAGCATTTAAATCACGTTGCCATTGCGAAAAAATGCTTGAAGCCACCCCTTGCTGCCCCCCGGACATGCCGAGAATGAGCGACTACGGACTCGGAACACATGAAAGCCTCTCCTCGTGGAGACGTGCAAGTATTTCGAAACATTCCTTCGCGTCCCTTTGCCGACTGGCTTCTTGGAACCGAGCCTTTGCCACTTGCGACTTTTCCCTCCCGCGTGGAGCGGTACCGCTGGCACGTTTCCCAACTCCCAGCGGAAGAATATATCCTTCGGAAGTTTTGTCATCTGGCAGCCGTGGGAAGTGGCGACCGTCCCCGGGACACCGAGCCGAGCTTTTGAAAGTAAATTATTGGACCCTCAGATCGTCTCTCCGAGGGCTTTTGGTGAAAGCGACCCTACCTATGTGGACCCGGAGCGTCAAACGCTATAGCCGTATGGTGAAATATGCTACGCGGATGCCTTTCTTCTAGGCGTCCATATGCTAGCGGGAATCGCGTGGAAAATTTGCTGCGCATTTCACGACGGTGAACGCGTGCTTTCTTGAGACGGGATTTTGATGAACTGGGCCTAGAATTTCTTACACTTCGACGGAGGAATGTCTTTTGATCTTTGCTCCAGGTACAAATTCTATTTAACTGAAACGCCTAATAAGCTAAGAATAGTAGACAAATCAATGTGTAGACTATAATTTTGACTTTAGTTGACTGCTAAAGTAAACAAATTACGTAAGGATTGCAAAAATCGCATGAAACCGACTGTAATAACGAAGAAATGTGAACCCCAAAGTAACTAAGAGAAAAAGCAACATGTACACACCTTCGTTTTTTGAGTTACAATCGATCCAAGCAAAGAACTGTTGGATTTAATATTGCCAATTCAAGCAGCGGTTAACATTTTGCATGTCCACAAATCATGGAGTTAAATATACGAGACTTGGAAAACAACTCCCGCATCAAAGCGTTCGTTCGCTTCATCGATACGGAAAATATTCATCCCGTGCGCGTTTGCCGTTCCACGCTCCTTGCGATTCGAACCAGGCTAAACCCCATTTTAAAAGGCTTTATTTTTATTTATTTTTTCCACCCGACCGGAAGCTTGGACCATTCAATAAAATTCCGAACTTTCGACGACCGATGCCGAAGCCAGCGGGCAGGAGGAACCACCAGGATGGGGTGAGAGGAAAAACGTCGACCAAACGTCGGGCTTGGAGGACGAAATCGGAGTGCCACGAGGAGGGCGAAGAAGGTGGCACAGAGCGTCCCGGGGTGGTCCGGCCTTTTTCGCTCGAGCGTCCGAGACGTCATTTGCGTTGCAAAAAGCCGCAAGCTTTGCATAATTTTATGAGAGTATATGCGGCAACCCGTTACGGTTTGCGGTATTGCGGAAAAAATGTGTTTGACGACGATTTCAACCTTCGATTCGGAGCGAAGGAAGTAAAAAAAAACAACTTCTATATTGGTTTTGGGGGTTTGCTGCGGATTATAGAGCGGAAATATATAAGCAAGAGGAATTTTCCACACCGTTAGGTTTATTCTAGTACAATACTGGAGCTTATTATAAATTGTATATTTCTGAAGGACAAGAAATTGGTAAATATACTTAAAGATTTTCTTTTTATGATGTTTTGACAAATAGTTTGTTTTTACAAACTAACGAAAAAATAGTGTAATATTTAATCGTTAGAATGTTTGATTAATTTTCGTAGCTGCTAGTTTCAATGATTTTTTTAAATTAGGTGCATGTGGCTTTAGCGATTTTACAGATGAAAAAGATAGTTAAAGAGAATTAAAGAAAGGTTGCCCTATTAAAAAAAAAAACTGTGTCAGTTTTCGATACAAACAAACAAACACATGCTGTCTTCGGAACGCGTCGGATTGCCAACAGAAACGGAAAAGAAACGAGAACCAGATAAAACCCATAAAATTCGACTGAATGTACAGGCAGCAAATTTTTACGGCACAATCGTTTACCACTTTCGGGAAGCCATTCCGGAGCACATTATGCTCAATTCAACAACATGTAAATTTAAACTCCCCTACCGGGCGGGCCGCCGGGGAAGATGCCCAAACAAATGTTCCCACCGAGCGCCTCCATTCCGGTGGTTCGATTCTCCCCAGGGGCCCGAAACCTCGGAGCGAATGTTTCTTCGTTTCGGGACCTTCCCCGCAGCCCAAATGAAGTGTGACCTGTGGTGCGCGGCGGGCGTGAAAGGGATAGCTGGAAAACCTGTTTTGCGGCGCGGCGATTAAAGACACACGGAGCGCTCCGCTTCATCCCTTGGAGCAACTAAATAAAACAACTAAAATACACACCAACCGGAAACGACGAAAACATTACCTCCGAGAGCCACCGGTGAGACCGTGGGCCACCAGGCGGCTCCATCGGAATCGATTTTAAATAGAGAGCACGGTGGAGGCTAAGAAAGGTGATGAAGGAAACAGCGTTCGCAAATTTCCATACACCGGCCATGAGTTTTTCGCCTACGAATGGCGGTGGATAGAGTGCGGAAAAAGGTGAACAAGGTTGTGGTCGAAACCTGGCTGCTAGACCCCGACGAGGACGACGTAGGTATCAAGAGTCCAGGACAATGCCACGAACAATGCCGCCGGGATTCGGGAAAAGTATTCGCGCAAGGTAGCGAGAGTTCCATCATCATTTGTTTGCATGTAAATGTGTCATTCGGAAAGGGAGGGAAGCAAGAAAGAGTACGATTTTTTTGTTTACTTTCCCTGTGAATCACACACACACGCACAAACACGAGTGTTTTTCCCAGATGTGATGCTATCCTTTCTCTATTCAACCATAAGAAAAACCCTTCGGTAGGGGAACGTGAAGCAATATGCATCTCCAAAGCGAAGAGAAAATTATACCTCGCATTTCATTGTAGCAAAAATACCCAAAATTGTTTAGAGTCCAAGTATCTACCAACTCTTCGATCAACGAACAGGTCAGGATGTTCAAGATAATTATTTTTCAAACTTCGTCTTAAAATGGATGAATGGATATGTTAAGATTGGGATGATTTTAATGTACAGTTCACTATCTTATGAAACATAATGAAATTTGTCAACATTTCAATAATGTGTTCTTCCTATAAAATAACATATTTCGATTTTTAAGGATTTTATGAAACCTAAGAAAGGTATTAAGTTTCGTTTTCGAAACGAAATGATTATTTGATCGTTTCCAACGATACGAGCACCAAATAAGAGAGATCATTGAAATCATTTTGTATAACGGTATTTTAATATTCCTGTTATGAAAACTAGAATGTTATGGGACGTTTTATTTATAGTCACTCTGAAATTAATTTTGAAAAGGGTAACCTTTTGTCTACACAGTCTATTTAATAATCTTTTCTGATATTTTATAAAAATTAAAGATCGTTTTAAATAAAACGCATTTACCAAATCTCACCTACTTTTTGGTTGAAATATATTATCTTGCTATATACTCTTGTTTTGGAAACATGTAAAATTATCATAGCATGTTTAAAGAAATTAAATAATTCGATAATTTATATACTTATGTGCATCTATTGTGGATATATTTTTCAGCTGCCACTTTGGCTAAAAATAAGCGTGTGTCTTTTACCCCACTTTACCCTAAATCTTTTGGCGACCAGCAGAATAGGTGGCTGCAACGGGCGAAATGTGAAGTGGAAATTCGAGCAAAAAGATACGGGACATTTTCCTGTTGTTTTTTTCGTCACCTCATTCCATTGCAAACGCAACTTCGATATCCATTCAGCCGTAGCTTCCCTTGGTTAGATGACACATTTTTCCCCGGCAGAAGAAGCCTCTTGTTTAACATACTCCAAAACTTCTGGCACCGCGGGCTGCCGGCCTGGGGCCTTTCCTATCTTATTCAAATGAACTTCCTACGCCTTCACTTCTGGACCTTCCCCACCATGGCGCTTCCTTGCACGTTCGTCCTTTACCGCGTATCCTGTTGACATTTTGGACAAGATCATTTATTGGATTTGTGGTCAGGACCGGAAACGGGAACTGTGCTCGTCCAAGCGACGCACCGGGAAGAGAGTTCAATCGAGAAGTTGTCAACCGGCAGCCACTTCCTCACGTCCTGTGTCGTCCTTTTTCGAGACGATGATGATGTATTTGCCCGTTGGATGGCGGAAAAAGTTTGATCAACGAACCAAGCCGGTCCGGAGTGGAGAGACGAGGGGTACACATATACACAGGCAGCTTGTGAATTCGAAAGGATTGCCGGAAATAAATCAATAAGACATGTTACAACAAATCGGTCCTTCGGATCTTACCGAAAACTCTCTGTTACCCAATTCCGATCAAATCCGGCTACCCTTTCCGGGAACCGGAGTGTACATATTAGTTTTTCATTACATTTTCAAACCAAAGGTCGCCCACAGTCGAACACCCTGGGAAAATTCTTCCTCAAATAGGCAAACCAATCGGCTTTATTTGTGACCGAATTGCTCTTACCGGAGTGAACTCCGAGTTTCAACCATTACGCAAATGAATGGCACTGGAAGAAATGTAACATTCCGTTTCGGTCGGCAAAGGAAGCGGCTTTAAACTCCATCTCTTGCACTTTGGATGGTAAATGTCCTGAACGCTCTTCCCTGGTGATTGATCGATAAAGCATCCTTACAAGTGCTTAATCTAAGTCATTCCTCACTCCTGGGAGGGCTAACTTTGCCTCGAAGATTCATTTGGAAGAAAATTACAAACCCCGACTGAAGGGTCCGACGTTCAGTGTATTTTTCACTCGAACAGATTGAAGCGAGCAGGCTTCATTCGCTGGACGATGTTGCTTCCACTGGTCGAGACGACTGCCCGCGTCCAATTCCGGCACTGAAAACCGTTTGGTTGGACCGATGTTCCTCACAAAAACGTCCCGACACCCTTCGGAGGAGGTAGGAATGATGAATTGGCTTCGGTACAATCCAGTCCAGTCCCGAAGTAGCCCGTACGGGATTAATCAAAATCCTTTTTCTTCATCCATAAAAACCCATCAGTGAGGGATTTTAGCAAGCGAGTCCGGAGCACTGGGAGAGAGAATGCGATCCTTTCCCGGTAGTTTGCTTTGGTTTCGATGTAGTTTTGATCGTTTCTTATTTTTATCTTTTTTTTTTCTCCATCCGTGTGTCCACTTTCAAAGAACGGTTCACAGGGCTGTATCCTAAGAAATATCCTTCTTCAGCATCTAAGACAAGCGGGGGAGCGGATGGCAAAAGGAAAACCACAGGATATTTTCTTTAGGGTTACCGGGTCGGAGCAAGGGAAAACAAGATAAATAAAAACCTTGTGGCCGTCGCCATCAGGGAAGCTCCGGTCGGGCGAGAAAGTCCGTTAAGGTTTGGCGTATATTGATACTGTAAAACCACGTTATATGAATAGCTACGGATGGAGTGGCATAAAGGAGGTTCTTAGAAACCCGGCGTGTGCCGGCGGGGTCGGGATATCCGTAAATGAAAATCTCACATCCGCTCAACCGGGGAATGGGGTGGATGAAAAGTGTGCTACAAGCCGGCAACATGACCGTCTCCGGCACCATATCTCGGGCCCGCTGGTTGGGCAGGATGTAAAGGGATACTAAAAGGTAAACTTTACAGAACGGTCCGCTATTGGCTCACCTCTCCGGCCGGACCGGATGAACGTAACGTTTCGTAAGATGTCTCGGAAAGCCCCGAGCATGGCTGAGGAAACAGGGTGCGGAAACAACAGCTGAAGCTCGCCGTACGTGATCCATCTTTTGCTCATTCTGTTATGAGAACCGACGGATAGAACTCCCCACATCTCTAGGGCAAGCACGTGAAAGTTCCGTGTTTTTCTAGTGGGTATTGGATTGAATTGAATTGGACACGGGCTACTGGCAGATCCTTGATGGAAACACACACACACGCTTATGGACACATGACAGAGCGTGGCCAATAAGAAGAAAACAGTTTTTGACTGCTTTAGACTGACGCAATACTGTTAAAATGAGGATGGAAATGTGTTTGTTCTTCAAGACGATTATTTTGCAGGAAACAAAATGCTTATGAAAAAACATGAAATAAATAACACAAAAGGTTTTTCGTTCAATTCCAATAAATAATATATAAAATAATTAATACAATAATTAAAATTGAATAAAATAACAAATACAAGTGTACCACAAACAATTACTGTGATGATGATACAACTAAGGCATATTTAACAGCCATTTAAAAATAACACCAACATAAAGTCTTTCAAATTTCTATTATAGAAAAACAGTCCTTCTTCTTACTAAGAAGCAAAAAGCTGACCACACGACCAGAATAAAAGCATTTCCTATGAAACCACTAAGGAGTTTTTAAGCTTCGGCCGGAAGCAGAGAAAATTGAAGAAAACTCCATCTCGCTAATATAAAAGCCAAGAAAAACATTTCTCGTGTTCTGGGAAAACTGATCCTCATGGCGACTGTACCTTTCAAAGCCTTTGAGTGCATGGCGATGGAAAACCTGCGGACAACAGCGGACAACAAGTACCGTCTATAATCCGGTGCATTTCTGCGATAGTGGAGTTGAACAATAATCCTCCGTTTGCAATTGACCTCTTCTTATAAGAGGTTTGCTTGATTGTCTTTTGCATCCATTTTTCCCAACGGCAAGGTAAACAATCACATAGAGTGTACAGAAATAAACGGTTAGAATCATCTGTTCCCGGTGGCAATGTTGGTAAACTTCAAATTATTTTCATTTTATAGTCATTCTTAATGATCTGTGCTTAAGGAAAGCAAAAGCGGCGTTTTTCATATTCTCTATAATTTGAGACAATATTTTACGCAATTTCTTAGGTATGTAATAATCATTCAATGTTATTTGTTCATTTTTTGATAAGATCTAAATAATTCTTCATACTTCATACTACTTCTAGAACTTGAAATTTACTGTACTTGCAAAAGTAAATATGAATGTAAGTGCAAATATTTGTACGAATTGAAAATTATTGAAATGGTAAGCGAAAAAAACAAAAATACTTGTTCTAACTAGTTTAGTACAAAACATCATATCAATAAATTAGATGCTAAACATCCACATTAATCGAAAATAAATGGCGAACATTACAGCCCCGGCTCCGACTGGACATTGTGGTACATGATGTCATTTTACTCCGTCTTCATAGGCGAGTGTCTTCAGACACTATTCTAGTAGTTTTATCGTGCCACCAAACGATCCATGATTGAAGAAAAATATTCCCATTAAAACACGCCCGACGATATTGAACATTACTGACCGTTGCCATTCCTTTCCGGAGTAGAACTTTGCCGGGACTACAAAGTAGATCCCTGATGATTTCGTGCTCAGTGAGAGGCAGAGACCCCGGTGTACAACCGTGACGATCGGACGGTTTTGCTCACCAACAGTTTGAGCTCCTTGCGCCCGCACAATAATGGCAAGATGTTATCTTTTATTAAAACCAAATAACTTATCCCATTACAAACCTTCCGCTCGTGCATGGATTGGGTCATACTGAAGCATTTCTGATAACAGGACGCAGACATTGGTCCCCATACATCGTGGGGACAGACGGGATGCCGGGTATGCCGTAAATCCGGTGCTTTAATCATAATTGTTCAGCGGTAAAACCGAATTCGCAAAGTTCATCTCCGCAATGGTCAGAATCAATTATCAACGGAATTGAGCGCTGAGCTACCGGCAACCGGACACATTTCGGGTCGTTCATCGTCGCCGCTTCCTGATCCCGGTGACATAAAACCACGGGAATGGCCCCGTGAACACTGTCACACACACACACGCATTAATCCCGCAAGACGGAATGGGACATTTCCGATAATCCCCCATCTCAGCACTTCCAACCAACCCCGGGTCCCTGCTGCTGTGTCGTCGTCAACATCATTTCCACCCGACTGCGGACGACTGCGTATATGAGGTTTGCTGAGTAGCTTATCTATTGATTGGTCATAAAGTTTTGGCCACATCCTAATCGCTACCGTAACGGGAGCTACCCGGGCAACACCTCCGGATGGGTCGGTACATCCCGTGGATGTCCAACTCCGCGCGACTTCCTCGTTAATTCGCGCCCAGGCCGGAAAGGAAACGGGTCACGTTCGCTTGGCGGGGAGGTATGAATCGTTTTCGGATATCATTTGGTAATGGCACTCTTCCCGATACCGGCCGCCGCCGACATTTGGTCGCTGGATTTCCGATCTCCCTAACTCCCAAACGTGCCGTGCAATGCCAGGAAGGGATGAAAAACTGGATAAATACAACGTGCGAAAAAGGACCACAAGCATTCTACCGTTGCCGGCCTATATCTCTACTGAGCTCTATAAGAATATTCTGACCTATATGTGGAACAGGCTCGAGGACACACGTAGCAACCGCAGCGATGGAACAGCACGTCAAAGACAGCCTTGTTTATTTAAGACCAACCAATAAAGGCCACCGATTCGCATTACCATTAGCACCAATCAACGTGACAGGTACACGGATAAAGTATTCTGGGAATTCACCTTTCGACGTCGATCGATGAATTTCTCACTCCAACTGTGAAAGGATGAGGTATTTCTTTAGGTTTTGCTAGCTGGAAATATATCCTTTTCTTCGGAGACAGTTGAACAGAGGACGCTCGTTTCCAATGACATCGGGAGCCTTGCTCACGTCCACTTTACTTTAGAGATCACCAGCGAAGTCCACGATAGGAAAAAGTTCAATTTCAATGAAGTACAGAAATACTTTCCACAAACCGATTAACTTACGGGTCGATTGTGCTTTTACAAGGTTTAAAAGTACTTAGTTTGTAATATAAATTCTTTTTCGAACTTTACTCCACCTCGTGTACCGTTCTCTTTTATTGAATACTTCCTGAACTCCCGTGACTTTGCAGAATGCTAGACAAAAGGAACCCCTTTTTTAACAAGTAACACGACACACTTTTACGATTGTTTTAAAAACACCGAAAATTATACACCAAAGAAGTCTTGGAATTACGACCTTGCTGGATTTTTCNGCTTTCTTCCCGGTCGCTCGTCAAGCCAATGAAAGGAAAACTAGACACACAGTGGTTGTGTGTGTGTGTGTGTGTGTGTGTGTGTACAAGATTAAAAAAAGGACAAGAAAAAGCAGGGTGGTGCAAAACTTTAATCGAGTGTCGTCTTCACTTCCGAACTAATCAGTCTTTTCGCAAGGATCCATTTTTTGTATCCCACCGACGACGACCGAAGCATTTATTTTTCTTCTGCATTCGCCGTTGACAATCTTTGCAGGAGAACTTAGCATGAAAGAAAACTAAGAAGAAAAAAAAATTACCGGACCGAAACCACCATCCCACCGCTTCAAGCTTTGGGAAAGTTTTTGTCAGCTTACCAACACCACATTTCCCAAGCTTCGCTCATTCGCGCTGACACTTTTCTTTGAGCAAAATTCGAGCTAAATGGATGCGCCGTGTCAGTTTACTCGCTTTTCATCCGGCGTGCGTTCTGTCACAAACAAAAACGCACCTACACTTGTTATTAGCTGTATTCGTTTTCTTATTGCCTATGATCCACCATCGAATGAAACGGTGGAAAAAAGAAATGGCAGAAAGGTGAAACAAGCGCATTAACTTTCATTCGGTTTTTGAATAGATTATTCAACTGTTGGTTGTCTTATAACTGGAACAAGGATTTCTTTAACTTTATATGGTTTTTCCTCGGAATTTTCTTTAACTTTATATGGTTTCGTATAGTTTACATTAACAAAAAACTTCTCGGGTGATTGCAGGCAACTAAACTTATTGCCATTACCTTTATTGGACTCTCGCAAGTCTTTACGTCACATTTCCATTTCCAACTTCAGACTTCATTGGGCGAGCTTTTCTTTCGTCTCAAATTAAGCCGCAACACTTTTTCTTCTTGAGCTGACGGACTAAAGTTATTCGTTCCACCCGTGCCCATATAAGAGTATGTGTGTGTGGAAGTGTGCGTAGCTGTGCGCGAGTTTTCCCGAAAATTCGATTTTCGCAAAAGTTTCACTCGTCACGCTTTCGCTTTTCATCAAATTGCTGCATCGACTCGATAGTGGCAAATCTAATAAAGGCTTGCTTTAGTGGAGCTCTGGCCGCTCCGCTTTCTTCCACCGGTTTTTCCCCACACATTTTCCCGCTTCTCATCAACGTGTTTTGTGGAGTTTTTGGCCGAAAAAGTAACTAAGAGGCCGGCTTGCTGAAGATGATGCCCATTTTCTTCTTTTCCTCAAATCGATCAATTTTAGGAGTTGTCATTCGGAAAGCTTAAGAAGTTGTTCGACAAGCCAAAGTCCACCATGGCTCGCTACTGTGACTGTGGTCGTTCACAAGGCGAGGTCTGTTGGACATGTCGCTTTCTATCAGTCCTTCGGGTCTCTTTTTCAAATAGGACTATACCCAAGAACCGCCTGGTTCCGGTGCAAATTCCTTCAAAATAACGAATGTGCAGAATCGTCGTATTGTAATCGAGTGTCGAATCGAGTTTCTGGGGCGGCTCTTGCCGAAAAAGAGCCTTTTTCCCAACGACGTGCACAAGAAATCATTCCAAGAAACTCCTACTTACGGCAGGCACAGTTTTGAGCAACAAACGAAGCGCTCCGAACCAATGATAAGATAAAGCGCAAGAAAAAGAGGCGTGTGTGTGTGTGTGAGGGGTGCCCTTGGGTGTGTTTGAGAGTGCAGAAGCACGTCCTTCTAGAAACCGAAACATGGAAATGGAAAAACACGTCCACCAAATTCTGGCCAGCCTTGAAAGGACACAACGAAACGGCGGCAGCCTAAGTTGACGAAATTGAATTCATCTCGCTGCCAAATGAGATAGATAAAAGGTTCACGATATCATGGCGTTTACGGCGCCTCGTACAGGGCAGAAGACTTGTGGCAAAAGCGCCGCACGCGACATAGAAAAGTCTCCGGGTCTACGTCTTCTTCGGGGAACCAGCACAGGACTTACTACGGATGGGTCCTATTTTACAGCACATAACTTACACAGCCATCTCGACGCCTCATGACGTGCATGATAAAGAGCTGAACAATGGCAGGTACCCACCGTAAATGTCTCTCGGGCGCCTCCGAAATGCGCTTGCATTCGGAGGAAACAGTGTTAAATGTTAACTAGGTTTCGCCGATATGAAAATGAAGTCGCACCAGGCGTCAGTACACGACGTCTGCCACCAGGGGAGATGGCCAGTACATCATCAAACCGACACGTGTCACACCACTTTGACGATAGGAAGGAGAAGACCTTGTCCTCCCGATGACCGCGCACCGACGAGTTCGTCTCAAGCGCCGGAAGTAGTAGACAGGAAACGTCGGTTCGTGTGTCTATATCCGCGAGGACAGGGCGGGAGATGGAGTTAAGGTAATGCAATAAAAGTAAAACTAAATTTGTGCACATCCATCACAAACGGGGGCGGTGGTGTGATGTCTCTGAGTGCTCGCCGCGAAAAGGCGAAGACCAGCGAACAGCGTGCGAGATAAATCGCGTCGGGAAGGAATGAGACAAAGAACCAAACGCCACCGCATCGGTGGGAGTGTTGTGCATGGATGCGAAAATTTGTAAGCAACACATGCTGTAGTGTACTATGTAGCTTCTCCACCAACGAGCCGTGTAAAGCCGCCCTCGTATGTATCACGTTACAACGCCCTAGAATTGATCAGGAACGCCGGCGCAAGGGCTAACGAAATTTAATTTACTCCTCCATATTATCACGTGCACATCTGGAAGGACGTGCTGCCCGTCCTTAAGTACAGCGACGGCAGATAACACGGGGTGGTTGCATCGGGATACGAGAGATTGCTCATTCAAATCGTACACTCGAGCTCGAACATCGCGATGCGATTGCGAAAACTACGCCAAGGCCTTTGCTTTTTTGGCCAGGAAGGTAGTGAACAGGGTCATATATTCCTCCTTCCCCGTAGGGGCGAACTCCAACCGGATATGGAGCAGATTAAAGCCATTAATTGCGGATTCCAGGGGATGGCGTTCCGAAACTTCGTTCACCTATGGTAACGAACTCTCGGCGGGAAGGCAGGAGGAATTAAACACAGTATAAGGAGAGCTCGTTGATTAAGGGGAGCACGGTTCTCTCGCAAGGATTCGATCCGATTACATGGTGTTACACGAGACCTGGATTGTAACGAGATCCTGGAGACTGCAAGTGATTTTACTCCCTCCAATTTTTTGGCCTTCCTTTACATTGTTGTGGAGTAGTCGTATCCACAGGCGCGAAGGGAGAGTGAAAGAAAAACGACTGTATTATCCCGCCCCAATCTCGGGAGTAACATTACTCACGCTTCTGGATTCTGGGAACCGAAGCTGAAGCCCATTTTACCACGGAGGGCAGCGGTGAGTCAACAGAGACGGGTTGTAAATAACGAGTACACTACTGGCCGGAGTCGCTTAACCAGCCATGGGATGGTAGTGGATGACTATGGATTAACAACGACCCTTTGCGTCCCAGCGGAGGGGTTTTGCAATCTGGCACCAAAACCGAGTTATAGCCTCGTGGCTGCACGGCGATATAGCCTGGTGCTCGTTGATCAAAACCAGTGGTTCCGCTATAGATTTCCCGAGTATCAGAATAGGGGAGGAACTTACCTGGGTCGTGGTGTGTGGCGTATATGCATAGGTCTGCCCCAGCGGTGCGGTGTATCGGTAGGTTGCTTGTGTCGGGGCGTAACCCTGCGTCCAGGTTGTGCCTCTGTACGGTGCACCGGGGATGCCGCTGGCCGGACTAGTCATAGCGGGTCGCTGGGCACCCTTTAGTGTGGCCGGTGCAGGCGGAGGTGCTCCAGGGTAGGCGCTACGCGGCGCTGCTGTGGTACTTCCCTAGGGGGGAGAAAGAGGCAGAAACGATGGAGATGAGCAGATTGCCACAAAACCAGGCTTAGTGATCTACAGAAATGAAATCTAACCAGTAAACGCGCAATCGGAACAAAGACAACGTTTGACTTTTTTATCTTAGTTAAAGACTATCAATATACTAAGGACTATAAAAGAGTTAAACGGTTCTGATTCAATTAGATGATATACGGAATCGATAAGAGTTCAAAGTAGGACACATAAATTTAATAAAAATTGTAAAATTTGAAAACAAAGTGTCTTTTTGGACATGAACATGAAAGCGTAAAAAACAGGAAACGATCGTTTCTTAGAGTAGAGTTGAAGATATTCAATTTATACAACTTATACAATTTATTTGATAAAATCAGCCATAATTTACGAATTAGATATAATTCGTTTCTATGTTCTTTATGAATAACACTCACAATGTAGCTTCGTTTTTGGAAAAAAAGCATTTTCAAAAGATGTACTAAATTCAATTCGCTTTTATTTAGTTTTATTTTAATTGTAGTTCTCCAAACTCCTTTTTCTTGTGCATTAGACTGTACATTTCTATTTTGTTGGATGTGAGTTTGGGGAATAGTTTGAACATTTTGTTTGTTCACCAATTGTTGTTAAATTAGCTGGATAATTTTAAGTTTTATTATAGTATTCATTATTTAATTCTCATTTAAAACGAATTTTGACTTTGGCTTGACAGTATAGTAAGAATAAGCTAACATTTTTTCTTAGTTCAATAATTCAATCTTTATCTACCCTTTAAAACACGTAAGTTAACTTGATACATAAATTCTATTTGGTAGTGAAACATTTCTTTCAACAGAAAAGTATCGTTTCATTAGCCAACCGTTACAATGCGGTAGAAAAAGGGCGAAAGGAGTAAGCTCCTTCTGGCTCGCATAATCAAACCCGGAAGCAATGGCTTCGAAAACAAAGCAATTTATAGCTCCTGCAGGACGCGCACTAAAACTATGCACTCATTTTTTTGTTTTATTTCCGAAACTTATTTACGGTATCCAATTTCCTTTGGTCGTGCCAACCAGCAGTGCTCGGTTTTCTTTCATTTTCATTCCCGCTTGCTTATGTTCGGTTCAAAAAGTCCGGGATCGGTACCCTCTCTACAGTCGGTGCACGGGAATTATGCACGGTTAGCGAGCGAGCGCAGCCACAACGCATTTTTATGGCCAGTTACGTTCATAGAACGCACTGCCGCCACGGGGAGGAAATATTTTTCCAGAACTCATCTCCTCCTTGTCAGGGTTGACAGGAGCGCACGGTTTTACGAGCCGTGGAGAATGATCCTTTGATCCAAAAACGTAGAAAGAATGAAAACCCAGACTGCACCGCGGGCTTTGCGCTGCAGTTTAGTAGTTTCTCTTCCATTTTCCGCTGCTGAAAGCGGAAGATAAGCGACCATCGAGCCACGGTTGAACGGAGCCGGGTTCGTTCGCCAGGATACGCTCACCAGAAACCCCTTTTGTGCACGTTCCCGGATGCAAGCACGCATACCGACGCACACAACATACCGGGAGCCACGGACACAATAATATTTCCACTGCTCCAATGCTGGAGTCCGGCGGCAACAAAACCAACTTCCTGCCAACAGGAAAAATGGAAAATTTATGACCCCTTTGTGCGCGGCGTCGCTGCACAATAGTGGCGGCTGCTGCGGTGGTATGTGTGGCGAGAGCCCGATGTCCGCAAACTTGGCGACTTTGGCAGTACAAGTTCTGACCGTCTCCTTCATGCTTGGTTTTTCCCCGGTCTCAACATCTTTTGGAAGGAGTTACGGGACGCAAGCGAACCATGCCCTGGTAGGGAATACCTAAGTGCGTATGTATGTATGAGTGTGTGTGCGCCTGTGTGGTCTAGTGCGCTTGTACATTACCACAGTCGGAGTCAGTTAAATGAGTAATGTTGCCGCAATCGCGGTGAACAACAGTGAACCGGCGGAGGAACTAACCGCCCGGTGCGGAGTTTGGAAATCTTTGGTAAAAACTGGCACTATCTGTCTCTTTCTTTCTCTCTTTCTCTCATATACACATGTACCGCAGAACTTAGTTTCCTCAGAGTGTTCTCAACTTTTCGTCCACTTGAGACAGGGTCCTGAAGGAGACCAGGGGGGGGGGCGGCCATAACCGGCAACAACTACGATCACATGCACCCATTATTGAACTTTCACAACTTTACCGTCTAGGGCTAGGTTCCGGGCGCAGAATTTGGCGAATGGCAATTCTTGGCGTCCTCTACGATGTACTTGTCCGAAGGACTATCTGCTCCAAAAACCAAGAAAACAAACAAACGGAAGAAGTAAGAATACTTTTTTCGAGACGCTTCGAACCACAACGACCGCTACGCAGATTTTACCAGAGTCATACCACATTCGTACGAGTCTTGTTCACAAGAACCCTAATGTGGAGTAATTTGTTCCATGCTCAATTTCTAACTTCAAATGATCCCTTTTATCTGTTCTGTGTTCTGCAAGTTCTTGGTAGGGAAGATGCTAAGAGATCATGAAGTTTACGGGCTAAAACGATGTACTCCAATGTTCCAAGACTGGTGTCATTCGGGGCATGTCATGGTGGACATGTGCTTCCTGTACCATTCTTGATCTCCCCTCGTCGATCCATCGCATCTCTATTTCCTGTCTGTGGTGTCTACTCTGCTGAACTCCTTGGAATGGAGTTCGAAACGGAACAAGTTTCTCACTGGTCCGATGTGCAACACTTTCCCGACCTCCAGAGAATGCTGGGAAAACTTCTCGATGCACTGCAAGTCACTGCCGCAGCAGGAGCAAAGGAAAGTTGAAAAGTTTCCAAACTAAACAAAAGTTGTGGTGTGTACGACAACGGGAATGGTAAGAGCGCAATGGACAACTATAGTGACACTGGCCGCCATTTAAGGTGCCAATAAAGTGCGCTGTGTTAAGCTAATGTAGTGGCATAACGTTACATTTCATTGCCTTTTAAAAGGTTTCAAGAAGCTATTATTTGCTCAATAAAAGCATAACAATATGCAACTTATCTTCAGGACCATAGAACGCAAAAGTGGTTTGAAATAATACATCGATTCATTCAGTTTTTGCATCCACTTTTTCTAGCATCGTTTGATGAGAGGATCTCGTTAAAAGTGCCTCTCAATAAATTGTACAAATTGGCAATAGTGTAACAAGAAACTGCTTCAAAACTCAATTTTTCATCGCATATTGAATACAACGATGTGCGCCACAAACCAGCAAAGCACGACGACGACGACGAGGGTGAAGAATGTTTTGGGGCTTTTTGGCTTGCTTAAGAACACAATCATTTCCCTTCCCGGCCGAGCTCTCTCGTCTCACAATCGACAATCGACGTATTTTTTAAGTAATGTTTAGCCCAGGACCAACCACAAGCAAAAGTAAAGGACCGCCCTTCCGGGACGGAGCGGAAATGCGTCGACAAGCGAACGCCTATCAGCACAAACGTGGAATAATTGGCAGGAATTTTCACGGATCATTTGCAATTGCGGGTGGGGAGGGGAATGAAATGAAAATTACTTTGTTGTTGTCGGACCCATTTCCACAGCCGTGGCCGGGGGAACTTTAATCATTTTCAGCGCCTGGAACGACGTACGTCGTCGACGCCTGGGTCTCTTCTGTCATGGAAGGTTGCGGATTGATTTTTTTTGGTTTGGCTTTTTACCACGGCGCACAGTGGTACAAAGGGGGACACATTTTCGGGGGGAAAGAGTTGAAATTATATTATAGGCAAGCTTATACGACGTTGACTGAGAAAAGGTTGAAACATAAATTTGTATGTTCCATTTAATTGAATAATTAATGCGTAATGTTAAAGTTGTGAAAGAAAATAATTGTAACAGATGTAATTTTAATTCTATAATGAGTTTATACTACCAGAATGAAGCTTCACAACTCAAACATCTAACAAGCATAACTTTGAAAAAATTGAATATATTAAAAAAGGGATGAGTTAATATTTCATTTTGATGATTAATTAAAAAAACTGCATGGCATTTTATTTCCATTATTGATAATTAATTAAAAAACTACATAGCATTTTATGAAATTTTTATTTCCATGAGCAAATATACGTAAAGAGGAATTCTTTAAAAATTTACAACACGCTCCAAGAATAGTACTCTTTCTGAAAATGATTTTCAGTTTATGTTGAAATGTAAAGATAGTTTCACAACTCAAACATTTAACAAGCATAACTTTGAACGAATTGAATATATTAAAAAAAGGGGATGAGTTAATATTTCATTTTGATAATTAATTTAAAAAAAACTGCATGGCATTTTATTTCCATTATTTATAATTAATTAAAAAACTACATGGCATTTTATGAAATTTTTATTTCCATAAGCAAATATACGTAAAGAGGAATTCTTTAAAAATTTACAACACGCTGCAAGAATAGTAATCTTTCTGAAAATGATTGTTTCAGTTTATATTGAAATGTAAAGATATTTTTAAACCATTGCCACAAATTGTCCCACCAAGTCACTGAAGGGTTTTCTCCTATGTTTAGTTTATCTAATTCTATTTTTTTAAGATAATAATAAGACTGATGCAGTTGTAAAAACAAAACTGTAAAAAATCAACATCAGTTCAAATTGTCCACCTTCCACCCAACTGTGCGGCGGTGGCCTCTTTTCCTTTGGACTGAAATTGAACCGACTGGAAGGAACCAACCACCACCGAATTGCTCGCGTTTTCTTCTTTGGCATTTCTTTCCACCACGCCAAGGGCGAGCAGTGGAAACCTTCAATCGTCTCGCGGTTGAGCGGATGGAAAATAGATGGCGAGGGGTTTTAATTGAACCATTCATTCATTGAACGTTCCTTTGGTTGTTCGTTCGTTCGTTTGGCTGTCTGGTGGAAAATGCGGTGCTTCCATTTTCCCCGCACTGTAGCGGGGAAATGTGGTGCAAATCGGTCTCATTGCTTGTACACCATTTACACACCAACTAGCTCGCACGTCAGGCACACGGCACACTAACACACGGCTCCACCGCAACGTAATCGCATCCGCTTTTCCGGCGCAATCGGCAAAAGGGCGTCGGTGAATTGGCAAAATCTGCCAACAACATTCTGCACAATTAATCAACAGCAACACTCAACTCCATCGAGCTGAAATGGGCTTCCATTCTGCCCTCCATCATTCGCTTGGCCGACCGATGGAGAAGTATGTTGGAGCTTTTTTTATTTTTATTTTGCAAAACGCTCTTGCTCGCCCCGTTCAAGTACGACACGATCGATTTGAGAGCAGAACGAATGATGCAACGAGGAGACGAATACAGAAATAAAAAAACACCAAGCGCGAACAAATCTAGTATATATAACAACTCAAGCTTCGCTAATAAAGTGTTTAACCGAACAAAAGAGAATCTCTTCACCTCGAACCGGCATCCATATCGCTCCATTGCTTACCCATTTTCCGGTTGAAAGAAGCACACCCACCGTTACACGAACAAAAAAAGTATAGGCGATTCCATTTTGCACTTTCAGCACACTGCACCAGAAACAACTTGGCAACAACGAGAGTTGGTACTTCAGCAACACAAATTCGGGAGGGGAGAATGTTTCCCTGCTGAAAGTTTCCAAAAAAAAATTGAGTGGGTGGAAAAAACAACCCTACGCCAAGGGGCAAAATTTACGGTACAGTGAGCATGGCTTCGGAACCCGCAGGGCAGTGAAAAACTCACCACAATGGAAGCTCAAAGTTCATTCGCTAACAATAAAAGTGGGAAATGGAACGTGATTTACTGTTTGGACGGTTGAGGCCCAAGAGGTGGAAAATGGCGGAAAAACCGCAGCCACCGGAGGTACGGGAGGTGGAAATAAAGCACACTTCAATTCGAATCTATATCCAATATTGAGCAGACGAATCGTTCAAAACGATTCCGAACAGAAACGGTGCGGAGTTCGGTGATATCCGTCCAATCATAATTCTTATCGTCAAAGTCGATCAAAGACTATTTTTGAAAAGGAAACTTGTGCTCGCTCGCCGTGTAGGTAAGGAAACTACTGCCGTGTCTTTGCCATCCGAAGCTGCAGCCCACTGCATCGATAATATTAATTTCATTGAACGAATTTAATCCCAAGATTATTAACTCTTCAGCCAACACCCTTTCCCAGCCATCCTCAGCCAGGGACTTCTTCGAACAAATAAGGCCGGCGCTAGGAAGAAAGGTCATCTGAGCGGGTTTTGAAGCGACATCGTTGAGGTGGTATAACCTCCTACGGCGCAATCTTATGTCATTATCTCCGATGGAATGGGGATGGGCATTTGAAGCCGGTCATTACGCTAGGAGACCAGATGCAGTGGAGAGGGTCTTGGTCGTTTGCATGGCACGAGCAGGGAAAATTCGATCAGTGGAGTTGAGCCACGGGAACACAAACCCGGTTTGATTGCATCGATTGAATTATAATATGATAACCTCCGATGCTCAAGGAGTGGGCGAGTATTTAAATTAATTTTTGTCTTCGGCAGAAAATCGAACGCAGATCGAATGAATGCCCTCGTTAAAACGACTCCGATGGGAGAAGATATAAGGGAAGGATTTTCTCCGAACTAATCAGGCTCGGCAGATAACGAACAAGTTTGTGATGAAACATCGAGTAATTCGCTTGATTACAAACAACTTCGTGAAATTGATGTGACTTGGTTTAAGATAACAAATTTGTAGGACTAAACGAAAAACCTTTCCACAAAAAATGAAAGCGTGCACAAGACAACGCTTTTGAACATCAGAGCTATCCCAAATCAACCAAATCGGACGCGGGGGAAAAGCCTTCGTTAACGTTCCTTTTTGCTGGTGCCATTCCGAGACGGCCGCCAGTTGCGCAATATTCCCAGCAGCAGAAAGCCAAGTGTGGCGGAACAGAGATCACCTAAACTGGAAACCGGTCGGCCAAATTCGTCCGAAATGCCGCCAAATCATACGGCACCGAGCGCTTACGGAACGGTTTCCGTTTGATCATCGCATCATCAATAGACGAATACGGCCGCAGGGGTCCGTTGGGAAAATCAACAAGATGACACCGAGTGTAAGGGAGGAAATTTGGAAAAGAGAGGCCCATAAACAGTGGGCCACAAATATATTGCAAGACTTGTGAAAGTGGAGAATGTAATTTAGCTTTTCAACAAGGCTTAGGCTAGTGGTCGGCAAACTTATCAAGCGCAAGAAAACATTTAAATGAAAAGTACTTGACGATATAGCTTGGATCATAAAAGGCAGTTTTCTTTTATTTTGTCTTTATAGCATCAACAAAGTTTCACAGCTTATAAGAAGGATTGGAAAAATTGAGAAGATCAAGTTTGAGCTATTGTAATGTATTCGTGCTATACACGTGAACTTCCGGCATCACGGTCACCGAGCACTATACATTTCTTCATATCTTTTCTTCCTTCTTTCACTTCACGTTTCTTCACTGAGCAGTCTCACTGCTGACTGTAGAATACCCTCGATTTGTGGTGGAATTTACTGATCACAGCGCATCTCTTATCGTCATCTTCTTCTCGAGACTTTGTCTCGAAATAAAACACAAGTTGATTTCGTTTTAATCGTTGCCTGAACTGATCGAACTTCTCTTCAGGTTTTTCTTCACTATAACTTCCTTTCTGTTCGTAGCTCCATTTTACTTGGAGTTCACTTGTAGTTTTCTTTCACTCGTTGCTGACTACTGATCCTGACTAATGCGGATTGATGCTGACTGGTCCTGACTGACTGCCTGACTGCTTGCTCACTGACTGATTGATTGGCTGACTGACTGACTGCTGTTCGATCAGTTTTTGGCCCTTTATTTATAGTACAATTTTCTGTCTTTTGTTTTACATTTCTTTTTGGAATATTTCTAATTGGTTCCCACGAGTCTGTTCCGAAATTCTTAGAATTTTTACAAAGAAAACAGTATTGAATTTAACACTTTTGTTTGTCTAAATTTTGATTGGTCCGTTATCAATCTGCTATCGATTTACCGTCTGGCTAACTTCCTGTTTACTAAATTATGATTGGTTAGTTTGGTTAATATGATCCTACACGTGTCGATCATGATTGAACATGTTTGACTCTTAGCATGATGGCCTAACTTGGGATTTAACTATTTCATCTGAAAGCGTGGGAAACCATACATTGTATTTGACATGCTTCTAAACGTCCTTTTGCCCTTGAATTTGATATGTTGTTTATTTGGTGCAAGTGCATGTGCACCCGAAATCGTGGGAATTATCTCGTGGTATCATGTTGAGATCAGATTACAATTTGTGCGCGTGCCTGTTTAGCTTTGATTATGCTTGCGTTGCATTTTGCGTTTTATCTTGTCAATTTATGTTGTGTTCTGAATTGCATTCAATGTTGCATTCTAGGTTGTATTCTGATTTGCTTAGAAGTTTAAGTTATGTAAGTTTTAATTGCTTAAAGCATATGTTAATGTGAGCTTTAGTTGATTGCGCCAGCGGGTATGCGTGGTACAGCACACTATAAAATACAAACTAGTGATAGTTTTTTCCATGTTATCCAATGAAACAGAGAATTAGATTTTTTAAATAAATTTTTTATATTTCAAACTGCAGACAAACCACACTGCAACACAATTTGTACATTAATCCTTTTACTTTCTTCGTATAAGATAATGAGAAATACAAGGGTATTATTTTCCCATTTGTAAAATTATCAAGAATACTGAAAATGATGCCAAGATTTAGCAGTAAAAATGGTTGTTACTGTGAAAGTTTCTACGATGATAATTGATTTCACAAAAAAGAAATGTATTTTCTTACCGGTATTTTCTTATTTGGTATTTTCTTACCACAAAAAATTCACAGTTTCGCAATAGCTGTTTATAGGCGGTCTTGAATTTACTTTTGTAGGGTTGTTAAATTCTGGTACATAAAACATTAATCAACATTTCAAGTATGTTATTGATTATTCGAGTTTTAACTTACAGAGTACCAAAAATAGCACTTTGACAACTCAGCCGAATTCACCACATTAGCACCATTGAAGCCGAAAGCCAGGGGGCACTAACATTAAACACCCATTGCTAGCTTCTAGTGGACACCGAAAAGCTAAGCCGACAGGCGGGAAAGCCAACGACGCGGTATTTTGACGAAGTGAACTACCAGAAAAAGCTTTTCCGCCACGAGTGAAAGTGAAAAAGAAATCTTTAACAACTTCATCCGATAATCCTTAATGTTTCCCGGCGAGGTAAGCCCTGGTGATGCTCCCTCTGCTGCTCTGCCCCGCTGCCGGAAATTCTCCGGCTGTTTTCCCTTGCAGTGAAGCACCATTTCCCGAGTGCCAGCCTAAGTTGACTGTTGATTTTGAGTTACATTTCTATTGCCCGGATCGTCGTGAGGGGATAACGGGCAACGGTAGCAGTAAAAATGGCCACCGGCAAGTCACGTTTCTGCTTAATCTCTTTGAAAGTTTCCCCTCCAGGCTTTTGCTTGCGCTCCATCGACTCGCTTCAGTTCACTCGAAGGTACAGCACTTTTCCAGCATCGCATGCTCTTTTTTGCTCCTGTAATTTCCAGATGTTTGCTGACCGATCGAAAATCCGCGAACCATGGCGTGCACTCAGCCCAAATTCCGGTCCGGACCAACCGAACCCAAAAAAAACCCCGGCGTTCTTCACACATTTCTCGCTTCTATCCTACTGAAGCCGCACTCAGCCCACCGCCAAGAGCGGGTTAGATTCCGTTCGGTAAAATTGGTCCAATAGCGCCACGAAACGCGGCGCTAAAAAAAGCATCGGGAGGGGTTTCCGACATTCCTTCTCGTGCCTCGCTGGAAGAAGACCACAAACAGAGGGAAAATAGAAATACCCGGCGCAATTGAGGCATCCGGGAGGTTTGTCTACGGAACGGAATCGGTTCGCGTGCACACCGGACCATCGACTACCCTCGGATCGCCCGATCCATGACGCAATTGATCGAACTCGAACACGGAAAACAAGGGCGAGAAAAGGGAAAAAGCTTAACGGGGGCACAAACGGGACACGAGGGATCTTTCGATTAATTGCAGAACGGCAGAGAACGGGATGAAATAACTGGGCGAGAGGTGCATTCTTCCGCGGGTTCGAGGGCCGCCTAAAGATGGCGTGCGCGAGAGTTCAGCTCGCAAAGTAGGACACGGCGAAGGCGGGAAGCGTTGGGGTTGTGGGGGTGGTTGGTGGCGAACGGGAAATGCATCCGCGGTTCGAATACGAAATAATACTGCCCCGCCGCACGACGAGACAGAAGAAATATGTTAATTGCAGGGCCGCTTATCGCAATCGTTTCTCGGCTGCTTGTGGGAGTGAGTTTGTCTGTGTTTGTGTAACGGAGCTGAGCGACGTGGCGAGTTAATCGGGTGCATTTTTTGCATTCCTGGCGAGGTCGATTGCTGCATTGCTGGAATGGTGCATCGCATTCAGACTTTGGCGTGGCACGAAGTTCTGTGGAGATTTGCAAAATTTTGAACATTTCATTCGATTGTGCAATAAATTCGTGTTGGAATCGGCATTATGTAACCTTCCGTGGGGTTTTTTTTTTGAGGTTTAAGTACATTCGGTTATGGAGCAATACACGCCCAACTTATCAACCCAGTATCGTTAACAGTATTATCGATTTGCCTGAGATGAGTGTAACGCTTGTGTGAAAATTCTGGTATAAACACAAAAACGATAGCACGAGTAACAGCATTTAAAAAGTAACAAAATTTTCAAAAATTAAAATTAAAAAAAATATATTTGGATACCTCCTGCAGTGCATAATCCTCCCAATATTTCGTAAAAATATTGGCAATAAATATTTCGTAAAAATTATGAAGGGTATGGTTATCTTAAATATTGGATGAAAAATCGTCAGTACTCAAAAGCCGGTATGTAGCTATTTTTGCAACACTTCCGTATATCAGTTTTGCCCAAAGTAAAAAATGCTTATAAAAATTTGTTTGACATTGGAGATGCTCTCCGAAATCAATTATAAACTGCATAATTTCCAATAAAAATATGTCTTCTAATGCTATCTTTTGATGACTTTATTAATTTTGACGTTTTGGTGCATGAAAAATTGTCTTTTTGATATTATATTTGATCGTTCGAAATGTTTCACAGATTTTTGGCAATTAACATGGTCAGGAATTTTAATTTTTATCGTACGATTAAAAATCTCTAAATAAGTTTTACAATAGATACCTAGTTGAAAAAAAACGACCGAAGTATTATAATAATAGTAACACTAATGGATCAACGTGTTCTTCTAACTGCCGATTTGCACGAGATTGAGGCATAATTCTAATTTGCCAAATTTTAGCAAAGCCTGGTTTGAAAGATAATAACCATCGCAATTAAACGCGGGACACGTGGGTTTCCGTTGCGAAACAATATTATGCTCCGGCAACATTGTTATCATTTCGCCGCACGGCGAGCGCGGGATGGCACCAACTAATTGAATCCTATCATGCTCGGTGCGCTATAATAGGCGGAATACAATTAGCGTCCCGCCTTCCACACGCGAGGGTCATGCTGCCCATAACATAATCGATGGGCTCCACCGTTGGTAAGCAAGCATTGTCGGCGGATGATGCTAATTTTGCGCGTCCCCTCGGACTCGAACGATATCCCATCAATTCCTCGGAGAGAGAGGGAGGTGGTAGGAGGAAGAAGCGATGAGCTGAGACGGGCGTTTTCTCAAGAACCGGTGGGGTATGTTCGTGACTAGCCGGTCAAGCGCATGGTTTTTGGATTTGTAGCGAATTAAAATTGCTGGTTTCAATGAGCGGATTTTCTTTCATATTAAAAAAGGGAACGAAAAATGATACTCTCGTGGGGGAGAAAAACACAAGAGGGTGGGAAGGGAGGGTTTGGTGGGAAGGTACGGATGCCATCTTGATCGGATGGCAGCACTAATTTGATGCCCGGGAGCGTGGAACTCCAACCCCTCTAACTACCTGAACGATTAAAGCAAAGCGCAGAGCGGGGGAAAACTTTGAGCGATAGAAAATTGGCCGCTTCACCCCCAAACGCAACCTTTGCTTCGTATCGCTTACGCCAAGTTTTGGAGCCCCCAAGCGCCCGGGGATGATCTCATGAATTTACTTCGGCCAACGAGCGGCTTGAACTTTTCCGGCAGCTGTTTAGCCGATCGTGTTGTTGTGGGTGAGAAAGTCGAGACAAAACGGAGCTGCTAAGTGGAAGTTTGAGTTTTCCTAACCCCGCAACCCTTCCACTTTCTGTGCACACCTGTGATCCCCGATTGCCGGGGGGGTTCATCCGGTTGGAACGAATGGTTTCACAATCATATCTCCAACCGTCCGGTGTGACCCCGCGGTGAAAAGCTCACTCCACCAAACGGGCCGGAGAGAAAAATGAAAAGCCAATAAACAGGGTAATGGGAAAGGGTGTTCACCGCGAAGGCGAAAGCGCGGCGGGCAAAGTGGTACCCGCGTGCCATTTAATCAAGAACATAATAATTAACTTTTACGAGTTTCATTTGATATAAATTTTTATTGAATGTTTACTGCTGCTTCCGATGCTGCACGATTTCGGCTTCCGCAGGGTTGAGAGTGTACATTTCATTCCCAATTAGTGAGTGCACAAACGCACAGTTCAAGAAAGTTTTTGATCCATTTTTGAATCGTAGTTTTTTTTCGGTCTATTTTTGTTATCAATCAAACGTCATTGTCAGATGACGGGTGAAGCAAAATCAAAAGCAAAGAAGAGCAAGTGAAATAAAAAACAACTTCAAGCCCAAGAAGAAATAAAAAATAAATTGATACATACATAAAACGGAGCGGAAAAATATTGTAAAACCCAGCGAATCGTTTGGGTGTGTGAATTAATGTAACACTAATGGGCCACGATATGCGTCGCGGGTGTTTATGTAGGCAGGTTTATGCTTCACCCGACCACTCATGTTTAATGGATGCCATTTAGATAAGGCTTTGGATGTGGGCTGGGAGGTAACACAACCGTTATTATTCTTTCTGTGTATTTGTGCTGTATTTTTTTCCTACAAAGACACCGCAGCGAACCATCAACTTCACCAGGGAGCTTATGAATAAATCGAAATCAAACGTTACAAACAAATTACGATAAATAGACACTATTAAATTGGAATGATTTGACACACTGTTAACATGCAGTTTTTAACTCAATGATCGTGTGGGTTTTAACATAAAAAAAACAGGGCTCAAAGCTGTAAACCTTTGGGACCTATGTAAAGTGTGAATACCTTTGCATAAAATTGTTGAGTTGTAACCTACCATTATGCAATGAACTGGAAAATCATCGATTACATAAATTGTGTGTTATGTTTCCGTTCTTTATGGATATTTAACCTTCTAACGGGAACGAGTACGAAACTTTCAGACCGAATAAAAATAAAAATTCTATAGAATTTTAAAAACATAATTCTAATGCAATGCATTGTAAAGCAATCTTTATTTACAAATGGGTTCGATCAAATTAGCATATCCCATAATATTGATTAATGTTGACACGCAAATAAACATTGCTGTAGTAAAATAATAACGAACTATAACTGATGTTTGGCCAGTTGAGAAGATTTTTAGCCTTAAAAAGATTAAGAAGAACCCGTAATATTGGAATTCATCATCATCATAATCATTTAAATTCAATAAGTATTGGCATTCAGTGTTAGATAGAAATCATCAGAGTTTATTATTATTATTTTTCTTAGAATATTTTGTTTACTTTAATATTTTGTTTAACAAAATAGCATGAAAGGTTTGCAATATCCGAATTCCTCCTTACAACCAAATTATTTGGATAGTACAAATACAATGCATTTTTAAATTAAAGTGTAAAAATGTCTGATTGCATTTAGCAAAAATAATTATTTTAGGTTATTCAAATTTTATCCCATTTTAATGAACGAAACAATCGAATTACAAGATTTGAAGATAAATTGCCATAAAACATAATTGGAAGGAAGAAAGGATTCGAACCAAAACATAAGAGCCAATCAGGAATAAAGTCCAATAAAAAGCGTGCGTCAACGAGAGCCGTCAGTGACCAATCCTCTGGCTTTTGATGACACGCGGAAGTACCATACACAAAACACAAGAGTAACCTCAGGAAGTTAATAAATTACCTTCCAAAATTGACTGTAATCCCAGGGAAGATGAGTGCTGCTGGCGATTAATGATTGCTTGCTACCAGATACGGCGTAAATGGTTGACGAACGCTACCTACCACACCACCACGACTAGAATTACAACTCCCTCCGTGCGGAAGAAGGACAGCCGCCCGACCGGAGGCTGAAACAACACACGCGCACTACCGGAACTGTGCGCCTTGGGAGTTAATTAAAAAGCTGACACTTCAAATAGCATCCCGTGCTGGGGCAAAGTTTATCAAGTTCCGGTGACTTCGCGCGAATATTGCCGTTGTTCTCCGGGCTTCCATTGCAACGCCCCCGAACGTACAAACTACAATGTGGAGATGATGATGTGATGATGTGATGATGGCGATGACGACGAACGTCCCAGTTGGAGGTAATTCGAGAGCCGAAATCCAAACCCAAAATCACCCCATCGTTACCAAAACGCTGAAGGATTGTGAAACGAGATCGGACCCGCCGAGATGACTGCGTGGGATTTGCCCCTCAACGGGGGTGTTGTTTACGGGAGGAAAGAATGCCCAGCCAACGGTTCGAATTGGATTCGCGAAATTACAGTTACCCTCTGAAAGGTTCGAAAGCGGGTCATGCTGTTTGGCGTCCCAGCGTGGTGTTGTTGTTTGATTTCGCCACACGGTCACACTCGACTGAGTCGACTTTGTGCCGGCCGGCTACGGATGAGCGAAACTGTGAAGCGATACTTGAGGTAAAACTGTATCAAAACAAGTCCCTCACCTTCCGCACGCCGGTTTGTCGGCTTGATGTTTTTCGCCTGGAGAGGCATTTTCCATGAAAGAAGTCGACCGCGGTACTTGGCAAATACTGCGTGCTGCCAACAGCTAGGGCAATCAAATTGACAGGAAGCAATAAAAGTACCAAATCAACAGCAGACTTACAAAGACTCTTCGAGGCCGGCGGGACGAGTTCAGTCGAGGTTCTCACTACGCCAACGACTAATAATAATTAACTCCAGTCTTTCTCGCCATGGTGGCCTGTTTTGTTTGCTGCAATTTGACGACTGGCGAAGATCACCAAACACGCGCTATTATTTTAGGACTCGAGATGTACCTCGTAGGAAGCTTTCTGCCCAAGTTCTCCAGCGGGAATGATATTAATTAACGTCACTGCCAAAGCGCCGGCCGTAGGTTCTCACGTGAGCTGGTCGCATGTTTATAAGATTGCTCATTACGTGACCATTTTGCGAAACGGGAACACTGAGCGGTGCTTTTCCAAACAATGGCGAGAGCTCCTACACCTATTTTTTGAACACACACAAAAAGCTTTACAATGATTTGAGGGAAGAAATATGAAAGCAGCCGAAAGATGTAATTAAAATTGTTCATCCACCTGTTCATCATCGACACGTTGTCATGTGCATCCCTATGTTCCTCTCCGCACTGCATTGTGTCTACAATATTTATGAGCTCCTAAATCCTAAAAAAAACTAAATCTCAAATTCTTTCTTACCTATATTGAAACGAGCGCCAAGGTCCGGGAGGCTCTAAATCTTTCACGCAGATTTTGTCACATTTCCAGGATTTTCATCAGAAAACTATTTCCCAAATCGTTTCTCACACCAAACCCCCTCGTGATTGGAATTCGGGTTAATCACAAGGTGTGTGTGGAAGCCTACGTTGAACGGAGAGAACCGGCCAAACTTTGGTGTGGACAAGATGTGCTCAAATTCTTGCCTCAACTCGGGCCCTATGTCCTCGAAAATTTTGCACCAGAACCCAGAGCAGCGCCCATTTTGTCATCTGAAGGCTCTGCTGGTGGATGATTCGATAGAGTCGTTTGGTATTTGCTATCACCATGCAACCGCTGCCCTACTCCAGGCCTCGCGCAACGACGTGAACACAACGCAACGGCTATACTGCAGCCCCTGGTGCCTCCTAAATCAAGCCGAGCGCTACAATGGTGCTGACATTTTCCATTATCTTGTTAGATAGTGTCACATTATGAAACCCGTCACCGTACGCCGCCAGAATACGCGGGAGTTCACGGGAAAAGCTCTGGGAACCCTCGTCTGGTTGCCCGCGGTGGCTCATTTATTCACCTACCGAAGCCGCACCGGGTCCTTCGAGATTCATCCGCTTCCGCTTTTTGGAAGCTTTTGGGCAGGCAGTGACTACGCCAAGAAGAATGCGGGCGCACACATACAAGCGCATATACAGGCCAAGGGATTAGGTTCCAAAAGGGGTCCCATTGTAGTACACCGTTACATGGTCGTCGTTGTTGGAGCTATTCTGGCACACATACGTGATTTATGGCTGCCGCTGAATGCTGCCACTCCCAGGCGCAACTGTCAGGGGAGGTTTTGGCTTCGGTCGTCCGAAACGAGTTTTATCGATTTCGCTGCACCGGTGGTGCAAAGGTGGACCATTACCCCGCAGTACCATGTGGTACTTAGTAGCCGGATGGACCGGAAGGAAACGGTGGTTAATGTATTGCAGTTTAAGCAACCCATGTTACACTCATCAACACCCACCATATTTTAGCCCAATGAACAGACTCCTGGTCCTGGTAAAATTTAATAACAGGTTATGAACTCAATTTTAAGCATAGGGTCTGTTTCCTTCCCAATTTTAGCAAGGGCAAAGATTTTTCCACTGACAGTTGGTATCTTGCCAGAAATGAGTAAAAGAAGTAGTCCAAAATAAACGTACGTCGATCCTGACCATTTGCAATATTTTGTCCAATAATTCGTCGGTCATTTTATTTCCAGTTATCGTCCCATGTTTGTGTTTGGCACACATCGTTTAAAGTCGAACGTACCTAATGATCGCCTAATTGAATTGCAGTTGCCGGCGATTTCACACCTTCTGCATCGATAATTGAATTCGCATACGTCCACGAAAAACTCGACGATGCGTTCCAGGTACCGAAAGGTATTAAAACAGCCAGAGGGAGTTATTCGGTATCTCCGAACCGACCCTCAGCTATTGCGCTTATGCTGTCGATAGAGGTGCACTCGAAATGCGCCACCGAGGCAACTGTCAGTGGCATGATGTCGGTACGGAAAGTGAATATCATCCATGCAGGCTGGATGGTCGGATGATGCAGCTACTACAGACGTCAACATGTGTTCGATGTCGATAGCTTACGGTGCTATTATGCGTTACAGTTTCCCCGAGAAAGGATTTCGAGAAGGGGGTTGATGATAAAATTACACACAGGTTCACACACATGCACACAAAGATGAGAAAGTAAAACGATTGGCAAACAGTGCAGTCCTCCTTCGGCTGCTTCATGCGTCAACCAACAGCTATTCGCTTCATTACGCGGTTCCGGAACTCCGGAAGGAAGTGAGGAAAATAATGCAAACAGGAACATGGAACACAATGAACGTCATCGCCCTCTCGTTGCGCCAGGATATCTCGTCCTGTCGTCTCGAGCTTAGGTAAAATGCTAATACTTGCAAGCACAGCGGGCATTTTTGTGTAGGAGCGCATCCGAAGAATAGCAAATGAAAATGACTGTAAGTGCAATGCATGACAAACGATATTCCCTTCCACGTCGGTGGCTGAGTGTGTGTTGGTATATTGGTTGCTGAAGAAACGAGAGGCGATTTATCAAGCGTCACACACATAAGCCAGGCGGAAAGGATAGCGATAGATGATGAACCACTGGTAGCCAACGGTGACGAGCAAGAATTATCCTTTTGGTGCACTCTCGAGCGAAACCGACAGGAACCATGTGCAAAATCACTTTGGTAAACACATTTGCATGCGTACGCCTTCCCATGATTGCCATTGCTCAGCATGAAAACATATATGGTTAGGTTAAATTTAGGTTTGGTAAATTGAAAATTGAATAGAAAACGAAAACAAACAATGGTAAAGAATTGTTATCTTCTCTCCATTTGACTTTCTAAGCGGAATTTTAATGAAACATACAAATAAACGACAAACAGCTATTAGGTGTCTGTTTTTTCTACATGAAAAACACTAAAAATAGTTATTTTCTGGTGCATCCATTAATTTCTATCGCTTAGGAAATAGGGAGTAGGAATAGAGAAAGTGCGTTTGGCAGAAACTCACGTTTTAACACTCCATCAATTTAAACTGAATATAAATTGGATCGAAACAAGGGCCATAAATGGGTAGCTAGGAAAAAAGGCAATTCAATATCCACATTTGATTGATGGAACTTTGTGTACTTTCGAGGTGTGAAAAGGGAAAACTGTACAATTAGTGCGTCTAACAAATGGAAATTTTCTTTCACAATCTACTCCTATTTCAGGGCTGCTCGGTAAAAATATTCGCCATTTCAATTAATTTAATTTGATTCACTCGATTGAAAAGCCTTATGTGCAATGGCTATACGGACACTTGTTAAATAATAAATTCATGCTTCGTTAAAGCGCCTCGCCAACCAGCGATCACTCGACTTCAAGTGATAGTTTTTTGTATTAATTTTTATAGCTTTCGCTTCATGTGAATGTTTGATTGCGTCTATTTATGTTCGTATTGATTTTTGAATGCAGGCAAACCACTTCTGACAACACAAAAAAAAGCATTAAAATCAACGATTATCAACATCCGTTTCATCTGTTGGCACACTTCGCAACGTACCGAGGCAAAAACTGTCGGATAATCTGCAAAAATGTTGTTCGAAGTGAAAGAGAAAAAGAAACTGTGTACTTTGAAAACAATGCTGACATTCAATCGCACTTTTCCCCCAATCAAACAACATTCATTACCGACAATATGGAGCGCAGCTGAGCCAACATCGATGCGTTTCAATACAGCAGAAGTTTTTAATTCTGAACCACGCAAGAGAAGCGTAGAGAACGTAACGAAAATACACTTTTGCCCAGAACGGTATTTGGCCGAAAGGATTAACGTTCTGTTAGGTAGCCGGCCTTACCAGTTATGATAGACGTTAAGACGGCGCAGCCGGTGCAGGTGCACAATTTGGGGCGAGATGCAATGCAGTTGGTCGCAAACAGGAAATGAAAACACATCGAAAGAGGTGAAATAAATAACGAAGAAAATTTGGATTGGAATTATTATGAACCAAAAAACCAGCCCAAATGCCCACAGTTTAAATTAGAAAACAAAACGAAATTTTGTAAAATAATCCAACTCGAGCGGGGGAAAGCAAAGGGAAAACAAAGTGTAAAGGAAATTAAAAAGAAACAGAAAGGAACGGCCAAAAGAAAACGCACTAATTGGATCGTTTCGAATGCACGCGCCGTAACTGTGTTGATAGGAATTGGTTCGTAGTTTTCCAATCGTTGGTGTTTTACCATCAATTTCGAAACCTGATCACTCCGGATACGTTTTTCAACAATTAACATTGATGAATTATTTAATATACTTGCATAAAAACTGTTCAAAACATAGATACTTATAAACAAATTAAATGGCTTAAAAGTAACGCAAATTTAATGTCAAAGAAAACAATTATTCTTAATTGAAATGTACATTTCCTGTCTTCGTTTTAAGGTGCCTTGCGAAAGATTTTATGATAGCGAGCGCAAATAAAAGTGTATAGATAAAAGAATCAATATTGGCACGGCTAATGTTTGCCTACCAGAGGATGGAGAATCGTTGCCTCGGTTAAAAAGTTAAAATAAAATTTTAATGGTCGTTTATTGCCCTGGCAGGTGTGAGATTTTATTTTATTACAACGAAATAAATATCAACTGATATGAATAAGGATAAACGTATCTGTTAATGGATACAAAGTCATGTAAAATGGTTGTTTTTTAGCTGTCAAGAATTTGTGTGAAAATGGATTATGAATTGGGTGAATAATTCTTCAATAAAACCTTCAGACACACTCACACACATTGCTTTCCCTCGAGGAAAATTATATAAATGCACTTACTTAATGTATGTATAATGAACAAAGGTTAATGCATGACTAAGGTATATTGTTTGGTCGTGTGTAGGAAAGATTTCTATCTATTAATAAATGTACCTTTTCGTGTGGGTGGTCACGTGAACCATACACACAAACACCTTAATATATTCAGGAGCAGATTTAATGACGTTTATCGCAAATATGCCATCAACCATGTCGCCTTCTATTCGGACTGAACCACGTTTCACCAAGTGGCGGTCCATGGCACGTGCAAAGTTTGTTCAAAGGACATGGCGCATGTGTGTTTGTGTCGATACACAAATGTCCTCGCCCGATAATGCTTATTAAAAGCTTAACCGTTGTTGTCGTTTAATTTTCGTCACCGCCCAAGCACGAAACACCTTAACCTCCCTTTTTGTGTTGATTGGTTACTACCCACCGGTTTTTGCCCGTTTTCGCTTTCCTTCCATTGTGGTCCAGGGGAATGATTTTTGTAATTTCCCTCGAGCGACGGCGTAGCCCACAGTTTGTAGAAGTATTCAAATTCGTTCACCTGCTACCAGGACTCTTCTTCCACGTGGAAAAAAGGTACTGCGGAGAAGGTGGAAAACCCTCACCGTGCAGCCAAACGATCCGAGCATGGCATCTCGAGCTCGAGGAAAATCCGTTAGAATAACATGCAAACCACTAATACCGTGTATGACGGTCGGCAAGTAACGCCCGTCAGGTGCTGAAGATGTGTGCGAACATTCCAAAACCACGCAACAACAAAAAGACAAAATAACCACAAGGGTGTAAGTTTGTGTGCACGCGTTCGCGATAAACTTTGGTAAGCTTTTTCCTTGGCAGCCGCATCCCGCAAAAAGGAGCGCGCCGAGACCCGTAAGGACGGTGGACTTAGGACACGACTTTGCAAGAAAGTTGAAAGGACTTAGTGGGCTGAGACATCGCTTCGTCGCTTACGTCCTCCACGGCCGACACTCCGTCCCCGTACATGTCGTCCCGCATGCGTAACATTGTTCGCAAAGAAAAGATACCTGAAGATCACAACCATTTAGTGACGATAACCGCGGGCGATAATTTATTCACAAAAAACACGCACACACACACAAATTCCCTGTAATCTCTGCCGCTGGAGGTAGGGCGCGGGGGGTTGTGGAAAGGGAGAAAAAGGAGGTTTCCTGCCTGTTTTCATTATACAAAGTCACAAACAGTGTAAGCTGCATATGCTCTAACCGATGGTGCCGTACACGCGAAACCTGAATTGTTTATTGTATTTACGAGTTTGTGCGAGCGCACAGTGAGGCGGACGGTGGACAACGAGTAAAGCAAATAGTAACAATTTTTACTTTTTCTAGTACAGTACAACTGAATAAATGAACCGATACACAAACTTCTAGAGTAACTAATGTAAGACATTATCATTTTAAAGAATCGTTTAGTAATTTCAAAGAAATCTAGTACCACAGTATATGCGTTTTTTAGACAAGACAAAAATGTAAAAATACTTGTCTGCTTTGTAAAATTCAATCATGAACGTCCTTGTTAGCTATCTGCATATTTATTTATTTATTTATTTATTTATTTATTTATTTATTTATTTATTTATTTATTTATTTATTTATTTATTTATTTATTTATTTATTTATTTATTTATTTATTTATTTATTTATTTATTTATTTATTTATTTATTTATTTATTTATTTATTTATTTATTTATTTATTTATTTATTTATTTATTTATTTAGTTATTTATTTA